>PVJA010009589.1:0-60225 GCA_004027025.1 Myocastor coypus
CTCCCCCGCGGCGGCCGCGCCCGCAGCCGCCCCCGCAGCTCGGGCCCGGGACCTCGCGGAACGTCACCAGCAGGGATGGCCACGGGGGCGTCCCGGGACCCCTGCCCGGCCAGCGGGCCCGCCTCAGCCCGCCCGCCCGGGGGCGCTGTCGAACCCCAGACCTGACCGAGCCTCCCTGGGCCGCGCTGGGGACCCCAGCCTCGACTTCGGGGCGCGGCGGGCAGAGCGGGCGTGCGCGGGCAGCGTCCCCGGCGCGTACCGGGGAGCGAGGTCAGCGGACTGAGCCCGAGGCGCCCACAGTCCGAAGGGGGTGCAGCTGCGTGGGAGGGAGACGTGTATTGGAATGAAAGTAAAAGTTTTTTCGCTGCGGTTGTTTCATAACCTCGCGAGTCCGGCGTACCGAAGGCGGACTAGGGCGGCTGCCGCCGTCCCGGGGTGAATCATTGTTGTGACACCGGCGAGGGTGGGTGAGAGGCCGGGCTGCTGTTTCCTTAATGATGGAGCCGGCCGCTCAGAGAGCCAGACTTGGACCGCGCGGGCCTTGTCAAGAGTATGACACCCGCGACCCCTGCTTTGTGTCCCAGTGGCCCGGTACCACTGCCCCACGCCCATCCACATCGGCAACCCTCTCCCCCACCCCCGCCCCAGCAAGGAGCCTTTCGGGTCTGGGGCTGGACGACGACAGCGAGAACCTCAGCGCCAGTGACACTTAGTGTCAGTCAAGTCTGCACAGGGATGATACCCGCGCCATTCAGTGGGTAACCAAACACACAGGTCCCGAGCCCCACGGGGCGGGGTCTCTGAAGGCGGTGACGCAGACACTAAGGACCCCAGAGCTCCGAGCTGCACTGTAATCTGCGACAGGGCAGGTGAGGAACATAGAGAGGGGCTTGAACTTGGGGCCGAGCTGAACACAGAATTCATCTACTTGAGCATATAAAAGGAAGCTGCCTTTTAAATGTTTGATATAGGGCTGGGAAGATAGCTCGGCAGTCTAAGCACCTGTCTGGCAATCTAAGCACCTGTCTGGCAATCTAAGGACCCGGGTTCGATTCCTGGTCCCATAGGCCGCATGTAGTGGAAGCCTAGGTGCGTTTTCCGGGCATGGTGGTGCAAGCCTGTAATCCCAGCACTTGGGAGGCTGCCTATACAGGATGATTGATTGCTACGAGTCAAGTCCGAGCTGCGGTGTGAAACTCTGTACCAAATAAGTAAATAAGTGAGTTTTTAAAAATTTTTTAAAAAAATTATATAATCCGTTTGGCACAAGCTATTCACTTAAAAACCCCTTTAGATAGTTAAAGGAATTAAGTGCCCTATAGTAGGCAGGCAAATAAATTGTGACTCCATCCCATTGCCCCACATTAAACATCTGCGTTCACAGTGGGCAGGCGAGCCATGGCAGACAATGGATTTGAGTGTTTGCTTTTTTCAAGATCCTCAAACTAAACTGAGCAACTACAAGCTACTCTGCACACTCTCCAGTCTTGAGCGTCTGCTTCTTGCTTGTCAAAATCGCTTTTATTTTGTGTCGCTGTAACACTAAATATTTATTGACTCCTTGCTTTTGCAGTTCTACCTCAGCCGTTTTGTTTCCAGAGTGTCGGAAGGCTCTAGCTTTATTTGTGTTTGCTGTGGGCGGCCTCTAAAGTTCCTGGGGGTTTGGAAAAGAAGAAAACAGGGGTTTGGTGATTAGCTAAAGCTGGGAACATGGTGTCAATGCCTGAAATAGAAAGTGCTGGGGAACTCTGGGAATAGGTTAGGGAAATGGAAAATTAGATGAATTCTAGCAGAGCAAAGCACCTTTGTGCTTTTAAAAAAATGTGGAAAGGAGAAGGCTCCTTCCCCACCCTCGGGGGGGGGGTTCACCTTCCTGCCCAGAGCTTGACTTCCAAGGCCCTGTTTACCCACAGCAAGCATGTCTTCCCTTCTTTAATGTCTCTTGGGCCAAACCTTAAAGCTAGTTGAGAAAAGCCTACAACGTTGAAGCAAGGATTTGCCAAAACTCCAACGGAAGCAGACCTCACATACAGTCTCTTGCAGCTTGCTTAGACAACCATAAAATTCAAGAATACTAGGCTGGCTGTTTCCTTCAAGCACAGAAAACCACTCATAGCTATCCCCAAAATCCCCTTCCAGACAAGGAAAACCTCTTTTATAAGCCAAGAGATGAAGACCATGCCATTTCTCAATGCATGTCACCTCATCTGAGAATACATTTTTTTTTTAAATCAAAATCCAGGCATTACTATTCTAAGTCATTTGCAAATAGCTACTCATTTAAATCACTCACTTCCCAGGAAAACTCTCAAGCTACAATCTCCTGTTACCCATGTACAGCTGATGTGCTGCTGTTATCCTCGTGGTGCTGATGGGAAAGCTCAGCTACAACAGGGCAGGTACTGTGCCCATGGGCACACAGGTAACCAGCAGCAGAGTCCAGACTCGAACCTACCACCTGTGCCCTAGCTGCACAGGGCAGCCTTTGCCAAACCAGCATCTAATCTTTTCTCTGAAGTATCCCCTACAGCAGCAGCAGCATCCCTAGTAGAATTTAGCCAGAAACCACCCTCCCAAAACCTCATATAGTCCCAGCAGAGGCTCATCAGGAAGGGTCAAAGTGGGTTACACCCAATGCTACTGGCTTCCTAACCCAGGCTGGCAGCAGGACACTGTGTTCTCAGGTTTGGCACCTGGATTCCATTCTTGCATCTTTCAAGGCTCTTGATCTGCCTATCTTTGCTTGGGATCAGAGCACTGGACCCAAGGGCCAGCCAGGAATAGCTAGAAAGAAAAGGCATCCTTCTTGTGACTGTGGTTTGGCACCACAAGGTGAGCCTCAGTGGCATAGTCCAACTGGCCTGCCCGAGGCTTCGCAACTCCCAGCCCAGAGGAACTTGCATAGGCTGAGATCCACCATGCCCAGAGGTCAGCCTCCAGCCCTCCCATGCTTCACCTCATGTCATGGCCAGGTTGCTTCTCCCTGGCTTCACAGCAGCTAGGGTCTCCGTCCTCTTGTCTGTCTCCTGGGCTCCTTTCAGTCCCACCCCATTCACAGACTCCAGCCACACTGACCTTCTCCTGGTTCCCATATGTGCTGAACACTCTTTCCTGCCTTGGGGTCTTTGCTTGAGCCACCTCTAATCCCAGAGGGCTTCACAACCTTACCAGAATATAACTGCCTCCCCACCTCCAGTTCTCAACTTAGATGCTGTTTCCTTTATATCCTGGCCCGTATTTCCTTCTTACTCCTCTTCTTTTCTGTAGAGCACCTATATTATACTTGGAAGTTATTTCCTGTTGGTCTCATATTAGGTTCCACTACAGAGCACAAACTCCAGGAGTGCAGGGTCTAACTGTCGAGAGCATCCCTGTATCTCTGGCAGGTAACTTGGTGCTGGGATACAGTAGCTGCATGAAAAATACACAGAGTCAATGGCCCTCCACCATGACCCGGCACCATCCTGAACATCTCTGATGTGTAAAGCTCCAGCCAGCCGGGTGTGGTGGCTCACGCCTGTAATCCCAGCACTCAGGAGGCTGAGGCAGGAAGATTGGTGCGAGTTCAAGACCAGCCTGGGCTACAAAAGTGAGCTCAGGACCAGTCTCAACTGCATAGCGAGACCCTGTCTCAAAAAGACAAAAAAAAAAAAAAAAAAGCTCCAGCCAGTTCCCATTCTTTTCAGCTCTCCCACCCTGTCCTGCTCTTGCTAACTCTCCCAAAGCTCAGTTCTGACTGCCTTTATCCCAGGAGCCCTCCTCCTCCAGCCTCTACAGTTCTGAGCCTAGTCCTTGTGGTTGTCACCCAGCTGCTGTCTTTCTGGTAGCTCCAGTCCCTTGAGCCAATGGTCCTCTGTCATACCTCTGGTTGAAGCCCCAATCCGATGTCAGCTTTGCTTCCTGCACAGCCTTTCTGTGCTGCAGAGGACGTGCACTGGGCTGCAGGGACTTAGAAACCACGAACAGGGATAGTCTCTGAGCCCACTGGGCCTTAATACCTTTAATCATGCTCTGGAAAAATGAATAGCACATAAATGAAAGAGGAAGAAAGATTCCCACAATTCTACCGCAGGGGTCATTACTATTGCCATTTTATTTGTTTTTCCTTCCAGTTCTTCCCCTTTTATAAAAAAAAGTCATTTGGACTGGCTTGCAAATGTTGCTTAGAGAGCTGCGATAAAGGTAAATGTGTGTTTTGTGTCTAATTTGTTCAACTAGAGGCCTCATAACACAAGTATTTTTCTAGTTAATAATAGTCTTCATAAAATACATTTTAACTTACATTCCATTATATGGGCATATAATTTTTTATAATAATTTCTCTATTGCTGTGTTTCTAATCTGAGGGTGCGGTACCTCTTTGACAATTATCCGTATACATAATCTGTCGGTGTGCGATTTTTGCCTACATTTATTTCCTTAGGGGAGGCCCAGAGAAGCATCTCCGCATAAACAGCAGGAAAGGGCCTTAGGCTCTGGCTGAGACACAGGTGGGAAGTTCTGGGGCCCAGCTGCACTTTGAGCATCTCCTCAGTGTCCCTGGGCAGCGCCTTGGGTCTCCCCGGCAGCAGCCCTGACTGTGCATTCCCACTTCCTACACACTCTCTGGACAGATGGTTTTGCTTGCTTCTGAGAAATAGAAGTCATCAATTCTGAAAATTAGTTCATTAATTAACTGACCTCTGAGTAGGGAGCAGGGCCTGGATCATCAGGTGGGTAGCATGGGGTCACAAGGATACCTGAAAAGGGAGATGGAGGTAGCTGGGATCACCAGCCTGACAGAAGGGCCGGGACTCAGCTCAGTACTGATGGTTTGCAGGACAGAGGAGGGAGCCATGAGCCAAGGAGAAGTGGACTCCTCTGCAAGTGCAGAAGGACAAGAAAACAAGTTTCTGCCTTGGAGATTTAGAAGAAACAAAATCCTTTAGATGACTTGAGTCTAACCTAATCAGATCCCTATCAGCCTTCTGAAGTCCACCACTGTAAAATAACTGAGACACTGTAAGCCCCTTAGTGTGGGAAAATTTATCACAGCAATGTTTTTAGATTTTCCTGGTTTTTCTGGACACTTCATTCCCCAGCCTTCCTCACTGGCAGACTGTAACAAAGACCTGTTAGACACACTGTGGCTGAATGCCGGCCAGACAAGCTTTACATTTTAAATGGAAATTGTACTTCAAACTGCTCTAATGGTATTCAGACGCCTAGTTAAGAGGCACTGTGTTCTGTCATAGTTGTTCAACACATGCTAGACACCGCCCATCTGAGGTTTTGGAGTCTTGGACAGCCACTTAAATGTCTTTCAAAATTGTTCATCTGAGGGCTGGCCTGATAGCTCAGCAGACTAAAGTGCCTGCTTGGGCAGAGCGCAGCAGCCAGGATTCAATCACCAGGGTGCAGTGTCGGCCCCACCCCTGGCGCGCATGCCTGTAATCCTAGCATTTGGGAGGCTGAAAACTAGGGGATCACTGTGAGTCCGATTCACAATTCACATAGTGTGACCCTGAACATTCTGTAGACCCTGCCCTAAATACAGAAGAAAAGTCCATCAAAATAGTTACTCATCACTCAAAAATATTTTCAATTTTAATCTTCCCAAACCTTGTAGGATTTATTACTAACTCTTCCTTTTTAAAAGTGTGCTGTTATAAAGAAAGAAAGAAAGTGTGCTGTTTTTGTTAGGTGAGCTAGAAATCATAGTTTTATTAGTTTTAAACATTACTAATGTTGTTTTCTGTAAAACTCAGAGCTTCCCTACTCAGTCTTTAATTATTTCTGGTAACACATTCACTTGCTTGTCCAAAGGTAATGCAAGCTTCTGGGACTGTATATTATTTTGGGACAATGACCCTAACAATGCTGGTTTTGTGTTTATGAGGAATAATAGCTTAAATAAGAGAACTCTAATTATGGTTATCAGGAAAATGTCTAAACTGCTACCTTTCTTTTGGACAGAGATATAAAACAAGCATATATCTGATTTATGTGCTGGCCTACATAGCTCTTTTTTGCAAATGTGGTTTTAAACCAGCTAATCTTTTAAAAGTCTTTACACTGACTAATTTAGAAGCAAGGAGAACAAATGTGGGAGTATAAATGTAAGGCACTGAATAAGAGTGATAATCTCTGCCAATGAACACACTGCTGTGTTTCTGGGTACCCAATGCAGTTCATGATTCTCATTTAGATGGAGCTTCCTGGAGCTTGTCTTGCCTCCCCAGCACAACGTGCTACGTGACCAGAATTCAGATTTGGGAGGTTAGATCTGCTGAGGATCTTAAGAGAACAGATTCTTTGGTCTCTTTTTTTCTGGAGGAAGAAGCCAGTGACTGGCCCAGTGTTGCCATTTCAAGCCTGCGCCTTGAGGAGGATGTGTAGGACCGCTTGCCCACTCCTTTGCTAACGGCCCATCTCTGGGTCCAATTCTGCAGCCTGCCAACTCTCTTACAGACAGCTGTCTTCTTGGTAGGACAAATTAGCAGCATTCGTATTCATTGGATAGGGAAGCAGCATCTCATTCATCTGATAGATTATAAACAAAAGAGGTTTTAAATCACAAAGATTTCATAATCATCAACCTTTGGGCAACTACTTATTCATGGCTTAGTTATAAACAAAAATATGGACATAAAGCAGTTGTTTGATACTCAACACACACACAGCTGCTTGAGCAGCTCTCCCTCATCTCTGTCAGTGAAGCACTGTGACAGCGAGGTGAAAGAACAAAGCAAATGTTTCTATAGCAAATGGTAACTCTAAAAATAGTGTTTGGAGTGAAAGTAGGATGTGGAATAATTTTTTCATTGTTTCCATGGAAAAATGGGAGAGAGAGTGATGGCTCCACAGTCTGGTGACCAAGAGGCCTTAGGCAGACCCAGAGACTCACTGAGAAGAAACACAGGGCCCTGATGTGGTGACCCTCAGCAACTGCTATGCACTGTCCCCTCCTGTCCTGAATGTTCAGGAGCCTGTGACTTACTTCATGTATACATGAAAGTCTTCACTGACTGCTCGTGAATCTAACTGCCTACTGCCTCCTCAGTGTGGACTCTGAAGAACTGCACAGGAGCAGTGACCCTCTGTGGCACTGAGATGTAGATGAAGTTTGTTTTTGGTGCACTTAAGAGTCCTCTTGAAGCTCGCAGAACTACATAGAAGATGCCCTAGATCTGTCTTTAGGAACCAAAGTCCACTTCTTTGCCTACCCCCTTAGTCTTCATTCAAATGAATATTATACCATTATTAAATTTCAGCTAGAAAACGAACATGTTTGTAGACCAATCCCTTCAAGAGAGTAAACTGCAAGCACTGACTTGATGCGTTTTATATAATAAGGACCCATGAAATCTTCCAAAATTCAAAAGAGAAAGGCCTGGAAAGTGCATGACCATTGTGAAAAGCTCAGACAGGGCAGTGAGGAGGAGCTGTTGGGGTGCAGGTCTTTCTGGGGGTCTCCTTCCAACACCCAGCTCAGACTGCTTCTCACGAGCCAGATGTATAGAAGACTGGTGCAGACACACTCTTGCCTAATCCTCAGTACACCTGTGCAATAAAAATTAGCACCATTTCTACAGTCAGGAAACCCCAAGGCAGCTTTCCAAAGCTGGAGTAGCTAGTCAATGAGAAAGCCAGAATTGAGACCCACAGGGTCTTCCCAAAGCACTTAGGGAGATGCCTAATGGATATATATTTAGAAATTGCCTCCCCCTGCCCCCACTGTGGAGAATTTAAATGCCAATAACTGGGTAAAGAGAATTTGTTTCTAAGCTCAAATGTTTGGCAGAGACTTGAATACACTTCTTAGCACATCGGCATAACAATAAACTTGTGAACTGTATATAGCAAGGTAGACTCGTGCTTTGCTGGGGTGGCCTGAAGTTTAGGGAGGCCATCCTTGACTTCTGTGATTTTACTTCCTGCTGTGGCCAGAGGACAGGCTGAACCCAAGTGTGCCCGCTTGCTGATACACAGACAGGCTCTGGCTAGAGAGGGCTGTGATGAAAAGTCATTAGGCAGATGTGGAACCCAGGAGGATGGCTCTGCCTCCAGTTTTCAGATGAGCTGTGAAGTACAGGGAGCACACGCCTGGATTCAGCTACCTAAAAAATAATCGAAACTGAATTTTACATCCATACAGGTTTCAAAATCAAAGAGCATTTTTAAACTGTACTCTAAACTTCTGCCCTTGAGAAAATGGTGTAGAGAGGGCTGAACTAGAAAATTGGAGGAAATAAAAAGACTCAAAATCTTGATGTTCATTTAAGTATCACTAGCACAGAACCGTGGTCTCTGGGAAAAGGGAAATGAAGAAGTCTAGTCCTGAGATCACCTTGGCTTCCTGCCTGAAGGTGATTTCTGCACTGCGTGGGCAGAGGAAAAGAATCTGAAGTCTGCAGTCTTGCTGAGCTAAGGAAATGGAACTCAGAATTCAGGGAGGCTGAGGGAGCTAGAACTTACAGGGCAGAGTTCCAGAAAAGAGATGGCCTTGCAGGAAAACAGCTCCAGAAAGTCCTTGGGGAGCACACAGTTCATCAGTGGAGACCCTAGAAGGGCCAGACCGGAGTAACATTCTCTAGACCTACCACAGCAACTGTTATGTGTTGACTTTGCTCCCCACTCCATTAATATGTTGAGGTCCTAATTCCCAGAACCTCAGAATATGATCTTATTTGGAAGAGTCATTATACATGTAATCAAGATGAGGTCATGCTGAGCTAGGATGCGCCTCTAATCCCATGTATTGGTATACTTATAGAAAGGGAAAATTTTCCAGGTGTAGTGGTCCATACTTTTTCACTGGGAGTAGTGCTTTAGCCACCTTATCCAGTCGTTAACGGGGTAACCTGTCAACCTATGTGACCACCAAGCAGACCCCAAACGAGCCTTCATGGAGTGAGCTCATGCAGACCAGCTATCCTACCACTGAGATTCCTTCCCAAAGTGAGGCATTCTCACTATTGGTAAAGAATGCAACATACTGATAGGGAAAAACAGCCTTAGAAATGATGCACAATTTCACTAAACAAAATTATCTGAAATAGGAATTCAGCAGTGGTTGCTGAATTGCATGCTACCCTTCAAATCGGTTGCTCAGGCTACCAGATATAAATGTGCAAGATTCATTTAAAAATTAATTTTTTCAAAAGAAAAAAATTTAAGCATTAACTGTTTCTTTCAAAAGATCAGCAGAAGCCTATAATTTTTTTTTAAACTTAAGGTTGCAGCACAAGCACTGGGATTCAGAGACAAAGATGTGAAAATCTTCCAAGGCTCTCCCCCAAGGAAAAGTAGGGGATGATACAGTTGGTCATAAGCAGGGACTTAGAGACGAGGAGACTGAATTGCGTAGTGTGCAGGAAAGGGAAATGGTAGGGTGCTAAATGTGAGGACAGGCCTGTCCTGCACCTAGCTGTGAAGGACTTGTCTCTCTGGTACAGGTTTCAAAAGCTTCCAGGATTTTAATTTTCCTAATTAGGATTAAGATAGAATAGATGCAATGTATAATATGTGTGAGTTCAAATTCAGACGTGCAGTCATTCTGGCAAAAACAAAACCAAAGAATAAGCTTACTTTCATTCCTTCTTGGTGCCTGAGTGATTGACAAAGAACAGCGTTTTGAAAATTCAGTATCATGCGTATTGTTATTTAGGACTGCCATGGATGGCCATGCCGACATTTCAGTTGTTGTCATGTGAAAGTAACAGCTCGCCTTTATTGTGCAATCGCAGCACACCATGTACCAGCACGTCCTGTACCAGACCAAACCTGCTGGACTGTCTCATTTCACTTTTCACTTATCCTCACTGACCCAAGTCTCACAGACACAGGCAGGATGCAAATCTGAGTCCTGCTGGCTTCAGGGTCAGCACTTTCAACCACCATCCTCTATAAGACCTAGGTTTTCTTTTGTTGTTGTTGTTTATTTTTTTTTCTTGTTTCAGAACTTTTGTTTGTTTATTTATTTTTATGGCTGGCTCAGCCTGCCCTGAGGGCAGGGCTGGCGCAGCATGTGGTGCCAGGGATTGAACCGTGGTCCCTGCAGCTGCCTGCAGGCGCTTTAGACCATTGAGCCATCCTGCCGGGCCCCTATTGTTGTTTAAATGAAAAGTAGTCTTTCTATTATAATAGACCCTTATGTTAATTTCTTTGTATAGATTGACACACAAGTTATAATTCTATGTGAATATATAGCAAGTAATTCCCAGTGGATAAAAAAGAAGTTCTATGACAGAGAATCAAAACCCTATAGCAGAACATAAACATATAGTTTTGGACCTACAAGCATACTTACAATATAATTATAGTGTAACCTATAAGTACACTTACAAATCTATACTTTAGTAGAATAATGTCCATAAAAAGAGAGAACTTATAATAGTTTCCTTCATCAGAAATAAGATTATTGTTTAATCTAGCAGAAAAAAAATTCATTGGTCTGTCATATAAAAAATAACGTGTTGTTTTAAACGTTTTCCTTTTTCAAAACAAAGCTCAATCCTGTTTAAAAGAAGATAAAAAACAATCAAAATCCTCATTGACAACATTTACTTTGTCTTATTCCAATAAAAGATTTGTCATGCCAAGAAAAATGTGGTCTATAGTCCTAAGAAAAATCAATCAATAGAAAAAGATGAAAAAATGTACAGATTTACAGACAGGTAAGGCAGCTATTATAATTATGTTTCAGCATTTAAAGAAAAATGTAAGCGTAACAAAGAGAAGAAAGGAAGAGTGATCTATCTCCAGGTATTTGTCTATGTTATGCGTATCTATGCATGCATGCATATGTATGTCTGCATTGACCCTACTATCTTGCTATTTTCTATTTGTCCCATGTATTCACTTGCAGAGAGAGAGAGGGAGAGAGAAAGAGACAGACAGACAGACAGGCAGACAGACAGAAACAGAGAGACAGCGAGACACTGAGACAAAGAGAGAGACAGAAACAGAAATTTTTGGAGTGATAACTATAGTAGCTAAAAGTAAGAAATTCACTAGATGGGCTTAACAGAAGGCTAAGTAATGTGCAAGGGGAAAATGGATGAATTTGAAAACTTAGTCCAAAATATTGCGCAGAGAAATTAGATTTTAAAAAATTAAGCACAGCCTTAGGAAATTACCTTCAAATGCTCTCACATGCACTTCAGTGGTGTTCAAATGGGGACTAAACAGAAGGAAAGAACACCACAAAATTTGGAAGAAATGATAGCTGCGTAATTTCCATTTTGATGAAACATAAATAAAACCGAAAGTTGATTCTTTGAAAACATCAACAAAATTGACAAAGCTTTAGCTACAGTGACCAAGAAAAAGGAAGTATAAAATAATTTAAATCATAAATGAAAAAAGAGGCAGTTGTGATTGGCTCACACCTATAATATAATCCCAGCCCTCGGGAGGCTGAGGCAGGTAAATTGTTATGAGTTTGAGGCTGATGTAGGCTACATAGTGATTTCAAGGCCAGAACTACACAGTAACACTCTATCTCAAAAAAGGCAGTTATGACTAACCTTATGGAAATAAACATATTTATAAAGGAACAGTACAACTACCAACAAATGAAAAGCCAACCAAAATGGAAAATTCCTAGAAAGATAATTTCCAGCTCTACCTGTGAGACGGTTATTACCTGGATAGAAAAGACATCACAAATAAAAAAAACTATAGACTAATATTTGCTATGGATAAGTATGTAAAAATTTTCAGTAAAGTATTAGGAAAATAAACAACATATAAAAAGTACCAGAGTAAATCTCACCATGCACCACTGAGATTTATCTTGAAATGGAAAATGGGTTCAAAATATAAAAAGCAATTATTGCAATAAAATATTAATAAGATACTGTAAAGAACAAATGACACTTAAGCATCCCATTAGACAAAAAAATTTAAAAGTATTTGATAAAATTCAACATTTTTTCATAATAAAAATAGCCAACAAACAAAAATAGAAGAGAAACTTTGTTTTTTTTCTGTGATAAAACTGCAGCTAATCTTATACTAAGTAATAAAAAAGTGTTCACACAACAAGATCATGAATAGAACAAAAATATTTGCTCTCACTGCTTCTAGGCAACATTGTACTAGAGTTTATAACTGGAAAAATTTTCAATTGAAAGAAATAAAAAGTATCCATATTTGAAAGTAAAAGTAAAATTATGCTTTGCAGAATATACAATTCTGCAAATAGAAAGCCCTAAGGAATTTATCCCAAAGTTCCAGACTCAATAAACAAGTTCAAGAGGATTAAGCATCACATATATATGTGAAAAATTCAACTGTATTCCCTTATACTAGCAATAAGCAACCTAAAATTAAGGAAATTCTATTTACAATAGCATCAAAAGGAGGCTGGAAAATAGCATGGCGGTCTGAGCACCTGCCTGGCAAGCACAAGGGTTTGAACCATGGTTCCTCATGCAGCACTGCCCCCACAACCCCAGGTGTGTGAAGCTGGCCACTGAGAGCAGTTGTGATGTTCAATACCTGTAATCCCGGAACTGGAAGGCTGAAAACAGGAGGATCACTATGAGTCTGAGCTGCATAGTGAGATCCTGTACCAAGTAAGGAAATAACCAATAGCATCAAAAATAATAAACTGCATATTCAAATTTCACAGAAGAAATACAAGACTTGTAACTTTTTTCTCTTTTTTTTGAGACAAGGTTTCACTATGTAGTTCAGGTTAGCCTTGAACTTCCTCTATAGCTCAGGCTGTAACTGAAAACTACAAAATATTACAAAAGGCATTAGAGGAACCCTAAGTAAATGAGAATCTCTCCTAGACATGTTTCAGAAGACTTAGGGACTAAGATCTAAGGGCTAAATGACAGCCTACAATGATGATATATCCCAAACTGACAGATGTAGGGCAGTGTCCTTCAAGACCTCAATTCATTTTTTTTTCAGAAACTGATGAGCTTCTCCTAAAATTTATATGGAAATGCAAGAGTAGCTCAACAATCTTGAAAATCGAGGTATTGGGCTGGGGAGATAGCTCAGCAGCATAAGTGCCTGCCTGGCAAGCACAGCAGGGTCCCAACTTTAATCCCTGGCACCACAAAAAAAAAAAAAAAGGAAAGGGAGAGAGAGAGGAGAGAGAGAGAGAGAGACAGAGACAGAGAGCCAGAGACAGAGAGACAGAGACAGAGAGACAGAGAAAGAAAGAAATATTATGGTACTGCTATGGAACAGATATATGTATTAAGGGAGTAGAACATATGTACTAAGGGGATAGTGCAGACTCAACAAGGGAAAGACGAAACAATAATCCAACAAATGTTGATTGAACAAATGGAACTCCATATTTCAAGGAATAATTTTAGATCCTATCTTCCTGTCATACAAAAATACTAACTCACTGGGTAGAGGGGAGATGTAACTTTGAATGAGGCATTGACTTCTGGACTTTTTGAAACAGGGTCTCACTCTGTAGTTGAGGCTAGCCTTGAACACCCTATGTAGCCCAGGCTGGCCTCAAACTTGTCACAGTGTTCCTTCCTGAGCCTATCAAGTACTGGGATTACAGGCATATGCCACCACACCCCAGCTTGGCATTGATTTCTTTTGTACATGACGCCAAACATACAGGTGATAGAAGACAACATAAGTTGTTCAAAATCATAAACTTTTGTATTTGAGATATGGCATCAAGAATGTAAGGAACCAGTGAGATAGCTCAGCAGTCTAAAGCATTTGCTTAGGCAAACTTAGGCAACCACAGGGTACTGAGGTTCCATCCCCAGCATCACATGCTGCACCAGCCCTGCCCTCAGGATGGGCTAAACCAGGCCCTCATCCAAAAAAAGAAAGAAAAAGAAAGAAGACAACCAAAATATCTGTGCTTATATATTTAATAAGAAACTTGTACCTAGAATATATAAATAATTCCTATAGCTCAATAATAAAAAAAGACAAACAATTTCACTTAAAGTGGGTAAAAAATTATATAGATATTTTTAAAGGCATATAAATGGCTAATAAGTATATTAAAAATGTTCAATGTATTTGATCATTCAAAAAGTGTAAGTCAGGGGCTGGGGAGATAGCTCTGTGGCACAAGTGCCTGCCTAGCAAGTGCAAGGTTGCGAGTTTGAACCCTGGTCCCACCAAAAAAATAAAAAAAGTGTAAGTCAAAGACACTTCATATACACTAGGATGGTGTAATAAAATGTTTTACATGTTAGTACGAATTAAAATATTCAAATTTTAAAATGATACACACATACTTTTTTGTTGTACAGGGTCTCGCTACTCACTCAGTGATCCTCCTGCTTCTACCTCTCAAGTGCTGGGATTACAGGTATGTGTCACCACACCCAGACTCCATTGCCGGCTCATCACACTCAAGAGTGCGTCAGGCAGGGGCCAGGAAGTGAACCCTGACCCCTGCACTTCCCTAAGCAAGCGCTTAGTCCGATGAGCTATACTGCCGGCCCTCACATGTACTTTTAAAAGCATTAAAAAATTCAACTACCTTCTAACAAGTGTTTCAACATTCATACATAGAAAACTATGAAAAATTACTGACAAAAACTTCAAAGGAGAAATATATGTATATTGACTACAAGACACATTCTTATGTGTATGTAAAATTTCACCAAGTGGACCCATAGTTTTGATGAAGTACAACACATCTTAATAAATTTAGTATTTAAATATCACTATGTTATTTTTAAATTATATGGAAAGGAAAAGGACAAGCAGCCAAGCCATTGTTGAACAAGAATGGTACCATGAATGGACTTGTGCTGCACTTTACTGCAAAGACGCCATAATGAAAGAAGCAAGCTACTTGCCCCACAGGTCAGGAGACTGACAGGGTTGCAAGAAGCACCTGGAAACACAGTGATAAGACGTGGCGCTACTGCACAGTGATGGTGAAAAGACAGTCTCACTTGTGATTACCACTGAGTTAACTAGAAATTTATGTAAAATAAAAAATTTCTCACTCTCAATCTCATAGCATACAATCTCATAGCTTATAAATCAATTTCAAAGGGTTATAGCTCTAAAATTGACAATAAAGTTGATATAAAAGAATATGAGATGTAATTATCATCTTAAATAGGGAAAGAGTTCTTACAACAAAAAAGCATACTTACAAAGATATCTTTGTAGCATAAAGCCATTAGCTACATTAGTTACATTAATGGATTTTTAAAAGGCATCAGACATGGCTTTCCATCAGTGGATGTCTGTGCATTAATGTCTACAGTACCCAGGACTGACTGTCCTTTTTGAAACAGAAGTTCTGAGAGTGGTCAGAGAGATCTGTTCCATCACGGGTTAACCTCGCTGAACTGTGCAATTCCCGGCAGCTCAGAATCCTTGAGTTGTGACTGTCATCCTGTTGTGACTGTCTTCTTCAGATGAGCCTTTACCTCCAAGCTGCAAAGACCAACTTTTTGCTTTTTTCTGAACAAGCAATTATTTAAATCATGACAGCAATGTATTAAAGTTATGTTGTACTTTCAAAGGAAAATATTCTAACCCACATTCCAGAGTCTCTGAAGGGCAGAGGGAAGTAGAGGAATGCAGATGCGGGTGAAGAACCCCTCTGAGGAGGCCCTGCTGCTGGTGCACAGGCATGCTGTCTATGCAGCATTTGACAGAGCATAGGAAACACGGTGGTACTGACTGCACTGCATTGCAATCTCAGTGACTGCTTAGCTACAGACAAGTCTTGAGGGGAATCATTCACTCATTTATTCATGCAACAAGCATTTATTGAAATCTGTAGGACAGTTGCTGGTGCCTGACTTAATGAAAAATATTATACTAATCCAATAACAGAAAAATAGGATGATGTATATGAGAGTAAATGCTACTGTAATCTTACATATAACTATAGGTAGGAAAATAATTTCCTTTAAAAAGTCAGAGACAGCCATGAGACATCTTCCTGATTCTATTATTCCCATCAGAGATAAGGCAAGGCCATGGGCTGCTTGGCAGTGTTACCTGAAGCGCAGATACAGACAGATGAAGTCAATCAGCTGCCTTTGAGTGAGGCCTGTGTTCTGTCACTGTCCTACCACTGGGACAAAACACCCAGAGTCTGCAACTTAGGGAGAAGAGCTTATTTTGGCTCCTGTTTTCAGAGGGTTTTGTTCGTACATGGTCACCTGGCTCCACAGCAGACATGGCATGGTAGAAAGGCAGAGTGGAGGAAGGCTGCGTTAGCTGTGGCAGCCGGAAGATCTCCAACCAGAGAGAGGAGGGAGGAGCCACAGAGGACGCCTGCCCTTCAAAGGCCGGCCCCAGTTGCCCAGCGGCCACTCAGCTGGTAGTTCATCAATTCATTTACTTAAGGACAAAACTATATATTTTTGTTGAAGCTTTATGAGATCTGGTCTCTAGTTTACTAAATGTGTAGATCTATGATGTAAACCTTTCTGTGAGTGGAACACCAAAACTTTAAAACAAAACAGGATCTTCCTCAATACGAGAATACTAGAAATGGAAGGGGCTTAGAAAGAACAATGATACTCGCTGCTAACTGAAAATCTGGTCTTTCTCTTAAGAAGATGGTCCCTAGTGACATCAGCAGCCTCTAGAAGGTTCCTCAGCTTAAGCTGCTACCTGCCCTCATCTGACTTCCCATGTTACACCTCTCTGCTTCCCTTGCTACAGTAACAAGCAGGAGATCTCTAACCACAGTCTGGAGTCCAAGGGACTTCTAGTGTCCATGGACTGAGACCTTTTATCTTTGTAGACATCATCAAGGGCAAATACATCTGAATCTTCTTCCTCTTCTTCTAACTCCTTCTTCTTTCTCCTCTTTCTCCTCCTGCTCCTCCTTCTCCTTCTTCCTCTTCTTCCTTCCTTTCTTCTTTCTTTTTTGTTTCTTTCCTTCTTTCTTTGGTGCAGGGTCTTAATATGCATCTTGGACTCACCAGTGCTGGCATTATGAGTGTGCACCGCCACTCCTGGTTTTAGTGGCCAGCATGGGTTTTTGGCCCAGCCTGGCACACAGTACCAAGTATGGAACCTGGGTCCTTGCCCTTGCCAGGCAGGTGCTTAGACCACTGAGCTATCTCCCCTGCCCACAAATTATTTTTTAAAAACCAATTGGAAATTCTAGCAAGTACAATGACCAAAAAGAAAAATTGCTAGGGAGAATCAATAGCAGTTTTACAGGAGCAGAAAGATGAATCAGCAAACATTAAGAAAAACCAATGGTAAGTTAGCAATCTGAAAATCAGCGAAGAAACAAAGGAAGATGGAATACCAAAGAACTATGAGATACCAATCATCTCAGCAATGGATATGTAATAAGAATGTAAGAGGAAAGGGCAGGGAGATAGTTCAGCAGCATAAGTGCCTGCCGGGCAAGCACAACTTCTTGAGGTTTATCCCTGGTGCCAAAAAAAAAAAAAAAAAAATGCAAGAGGAAGGAAAGATGAATTACAAAATGTACTTGAAGAAATAATGATGACAAGTTATAAATTTGTTATAAATCAAAAATATACATGTGAAATAAGTTCAACCATCTACAAGTAGTAGAAACATAAAAAATGCATACCAGATACACCACAGCCCAATGCTAAAACAGAAGCAAAAAGAAAAACTTTGAAAACTACAAGAGAAGAATGACCTGTTATGAACTCCAAGATTAACGGCTGCTATCTCGGCTGTTATATGGGGAAAAGTTCAGCTTAGTTCTCAACAGAAAAAGTGAAGGTCAGAAATCAGTGGGATGGTATATTTAAAGTGCTAAAAGAAAAAACCCTGTCAACCCAGATTCTCGTAACTGAAAAAAATGACCTCTCAAAAATGAAAAGACATTCACTCTAGTTACATAAAAATGGAGAGAATTTGTTCATGACAAACAAGCATTAAAAGAAATGCTAGAAATTGTTCTTCAGGCTGACAGCAAGTAACAAAAGACTAATTCAAATATGCTCAAAATCAGGGTTCTAATAAAAGCAAGTATATAGGCAATTATGAAAAACTATGATTAAAATTCTCCTTTATTGTTTTAACTGATTTTAAAAAGCATTTATAGGGCCCGGCAGAATGGCTCAGTGGTCTAAAGCGCCTGCTTGGGAAAGCTTGGGTGGCTTCAGGGACCGCAGTTCGATCCCGGGCACCACATGCTGCGCCAGCCCTGCCCTCAGGGTGGGCTGAGCCGGCCATAAAAATGAGTGAATAAACAAGCAAAGGTTGTGAAACAATAAATAAATAAATAAAATAAAAACATGTTTGTTGTTAAAAAAAAAAAAGCATTTATATAAAACAACATGCATATAATTATTATTATTGGGCCTAAAAGACACAAAAATATAATATAGACAAAATGAAAAATGCTACTAAGGACAAAGCTGTACCTCGTAGAAGAGCACCTGCCTAGAATTCATGAGGACTCAAGTCAGTCCTCAGAAAAACACACACAAACACACAGACACAGACATAAAAACTAATGTCCCTACAGGTAAAAAGAGAGATTTTACATATAGGCCAATGCATCAAAAGACATAACAATTACAAACATATATGGGAACCTTCCTCTGAAGTTCCAAAATGCATAAAGCAAAAGCTGACAAGAAGATAAACAGTAATGTTTCACAGTATTGGAGACTTCAATACTCCACTTTAAATAATGGAAAGGTCAATTGGCAGAAGATCAAGAAGGAGATATCTAAGCAACACTGCAAATCAAAAGATATAATTGACATCTATAAGACACTCCAAACAAAAGCAGTAGAATATGCAATTTCTCAAGTGTACATGAAAAACTTTCCAGAATAAACTATGTGTTAGGCCAAAAATATACTTGAATAAATTTCAAAGACTGAAATCACAGTATGAAGTATGTTCTTCAGGTACTATAAAGTTAGAAATCAAAAAAAGCAAGGTTGAGGAATTCTGAAAACTAAATAAAACACCAGTAAACAATAAAAAAGACAAAAGAAATTACAGGAGAAATCAGAAAACATTAATGAGTGAAAAAATGTATAGTATGTAGTTAAAATAGTTAAGAGGAATCTACAGCTGTAAAGATATACATATATTTGTAATCTCAAATCTGCATCTTGACATTTCACTTTAAGAAACTGTAAAAGGAGGGGCTGGGGAGATAGCTCCGAGGCACAAGTGCCTGCCTGGCAAGTGCAAGGTCGTGAGTTTGAACCCCGGTCCTGCAAAAAAAAAAAGAAACTGTAAAAGGAAAAGGAAAGTTATATTTACATCAAAGAGAAGGAAGAAACTAATAAAGATTACAGTGGAAATACATAAAATAGAGAAAAAATCAACAAAACCACAAGTTAGTACTTTCAAATTATTAAGAAAATTGATATGACATTAACTAGATTTGGATAAAGACAGTTATTTCTAGAATAAGAATATAATAATCTTACAAAAATCTTTTAAAAGCTACAAAAATTAAGGAATATAGGATAATAAGATGAGCAATTTATGCTAACAAAGTAGATAACCTAGGAGAAGTAAATTTCTAAGACATAAAGTCCCAAAATAGATCCAGGAAGAAGTAGAAAAGCTGAATAGACTTAAGAAATATACTGAAATCTATAAAGGAAGAATTAGGGCTGATGAGATAGCTCAGTGGCCTAAAGTGTCTGCTCAGGTAAGCTTAGGCAGGCACAGGAGACTGTGGTTCAATCCCTGGTACCACATGCTGTACCAGCCTTGACTTTAGGGCAGGCTGAGTCACCGGTCAAATAAATAAATAAATAAATAAATAAATAAATAAATAAATAAATAAATAAATAAATGGCTTACAATAATAAAATAATTTTTAAAAAATAATAAATTAATAATATAAAAACTTTTCACAAAGACAACCCCAGGCAAACATGATCTCACTGGAAAATTCAACCAAACAGACAGCATTAACACCAATCCTTCATAATCTCATCTGAAAAATAAAAAGAAATGTTTTACAATTCATTCTGTGAAGTTAGTATCACATAATTATTTTAAAGCAAAGAAATCACAGTAAAAGAAAACTACAGAGCAGTATCATTCGTGAAGACACAAAAGTGTCAAAAAAAAAAAAATACCTAGCAAACCAAATCCAGCAACACATGACAGAAGATTGTTAAGAGAGTTATACACTGTCCTAATTACTTTCAGCAGTATACAACACCCAACATCCACAAGTTAAAGGAGGAGAAACTTACTTAGGCTCACAGCTTCAGAAGTTTCAATCCAAGTTCAGAAGCTATGGTGCATGGACCAGGCACAGAGAAGAGAGAGGAGCTGGGAGGGAGACTCATCTCTTTAGACCCAGCCCCACTCTACAACAGCATCCAGTCATAGTATTCCCATGACCCAATCACCTCACAATAACCCTTCTGTCAACACATAAGATTTCTGGAAGTCATGCTTGACCTAAACCGTAATATCCCATCTGTTGCTCTCGAAAGACCTATGTGCATTTCTGTGCAAAATGCATTTAGCTCATTTCTAGGAGTTGCTAAAGTTTTAACAGTTCCAGTTCCAGCACTGCTAAACAGCCCAAAGTCTCTTCCAAGGCTCAAGACAAACTCTGTGAGTCTCTGAAAAACGAGAGAGAGAGAGAGAGAGAGAGAGAGAGAGAGAGAGAGAGAGAGAGAGAGACAGAGACAGAGAGACAGAGACAGAGACAGAGACAAAGAGACAGACAGAGACAGAGACAGAGACAGCAAGAGACAGAAAGACAGAGAAATTTAAATACTTTTGGCATATAATGGCATAGTATAAACATTCCCATTCCAAAAGGGAGAAATGGAGCATAGAAATGAATTGGACTAAAGAAAGATGAAAATCCAACAGGGCAAACATTAAATCCTATAGTTGTGTCCATCATCTGGGGCAAGTTGTGCCAAGATGTGAAAGGGCTTGTGAAGTTCCATGCCTATGGCATTGCCAGTTGCAGTTCTCATGCCACTTTCCTGGACTAGCTTTTCTCAGCAGATGTTCCATGTTGCTGCCATCTCCAACTTCCCGGGGTCTCGTCCACACTTTCATCTTTACTCTCATGTCGCTTCCTATGCTGCCCCTCAGAAGCACACTGTCTGGACTCATGGGCCTACTTATAAAATCTTGGTGGATGCCTCCTCGCCCCCACAACTCTTGTATCCTGACTGCCAATACACCCAGCATCATGTAAGTGATGCCAAGGTCTGTGGGCAGCTCAAGCAGTAGCTGGGCTCTCTAGAGCCATTGCTGTAGAAGCTGCCAAGTGCCTAAGTAGCTGAGTACTATGAACTCCTGGCAAAGTAGCTAAGTAGCTGAGTACTGTGAATCCTGCCAAAGCAAACTCATTAGGTGCCTCTTCTCATTAAGGTCGCTGTAGGGATCTATTTTAAAATCAACTTTTTTTTCAGTTTTGCATCCTTGATACTGAGAAAGGCAGGATCTTACTGATTCCCAAGACGCCCCAATGTACCCTACCTATTCTTCACATGCCAAGTATCAGCATTTTTTTTATTCAAAGTATTTATTGAGCAGCTAAAAGAAGTGCAGAGGTAATTAAAACGAGATGAGCCATATGCACAAAAAATAGCAATACATACAGGTCACTGAATCCAGCAGTTAAAGGAAAAAAGTGCTTTAAGAAAAAGATGACTTCCAGCCTGAAAGAGGGTGTAAGTGGCAAATCTGCAAAGGGACTGTTAGAGGATTTTAGTCTGGATTGTTGATGATACTCAGTGGGAGCTATTACTTGGGATTATCATTTGTCTCTCCTTTTAATTTCTCCCCATCTTTGGGCTTAACTTATCAGTAGTGCCCAGGACTGTTTGATGTGCTTTTTCTATACTTGCTTGTACTTTTGCTTTAACATCTTCTACAGAACTAGGTCCTTTGGGTGTTTTAGGAGTCTTTTCCTATTTCTTAAAGGATTCCTGCCCTTTTTCATCTGGTGTTGATGGTTTTGAGTCTTTTCCATTCTGGTTTGATTTTTGTGCATTTTTGGCTGAAGTATCTCATATCGATTTCTTCACTGGAGATTTCTCTTCAGTTTTTTCATCATCAGAATCATCATCGTCATCATCCTCATCATCATCATCCTCATCTTCATCATCTTTGTCTTCATCAGCAGCTAGTTTTACTTTTTTCTGTGGAAACTTGCTGCCACTTCTGGGGGCAGATTGCTTTTCAGATATATTTAAAGAGTTTTATATCTTCTTCCTCTTCCAACTCTGTATCTTCCTCCATGGCTACTAAATGCTGTCCACTAATATGCACAGGCCCTGAACCACACTTCAACCTTAAGACAACAGGTGGTGTAATTTCAAAGACCCCAAGGAAATCATTGGCTGTATGACATTTTCAAAGTTGCCACTGTTATTTAATTGGACTGCCTTCATAATTCACAGCCTCTTCTTCAACAATGTGCATTTCATCCTTTGCACCAGCCCCTAAACTGACTGTCCTTAATGACAACTGGTGCTCATTTTCATTGTTGTCTATCTTAAAGTGATAATCTTTGTTGGCCTTTAGTTCACAACTGAACAGATAGTTCTGGGGCCTTATGCAGCTTGTGTCCATATCCATGGAATTTTCCACAGAGTACTGATGCACACTTAGGTGGGAGAGAACAAGGATGGAAGTGAACAAGTACTGCTCCACAGAACAGTAGCACAGGACAGAATCATGCCAAGGAAAGCCCTGTTTTTATTTTTGGTATTTTGAGACAAGTGAACTGTGCACTCACTATGTAGCCTAGGCTGGCCTCAAACTCACAATGATCCTCCTGCCTCAGCCCCCTGAGTGCTGGCATTACAGGCTTTAAAAAAAAATGCTAATCTTTTCAGCAACCATGCTCTCCTATGCCCCAATTTTGCAGGTACTTCCATTCTGGTGAAAGCAGTAATTTTTCAAATGAGCTTTTGTTCCTATTTCTCACTATAAACCTAGATAAAAGCCACTAGAACTACCCACGCCATAGCATGATTAATCAGCTAGCTGCCTTTAATCTCAGTTTTCCATAAAGTTTCATGACATGGGTAAAACAGACAAATTTCCTGCTAGAGCATAATATGCATAATCTGTAGTCCAACTGCTAATGGATTTCCCAACGGAAGCCTCTTGGGCTGGTTTTTGTCTACATTTCAACCAATATTCTGGTCTTCTGTCCTCTTAGCAATACATAAAAGGTACCTTATATTGGTAAATAAAAAGCAAAACTGTCTCTACTTATAAATGACACAAATTAAAATCCTATTTCTTACCTAAATCAACTGCCTTTTTTCCAGATATTCACAAGCAGATACTAAATTCATATTGAAATTTAAAGGCCCAGCATAGCCAAAAAAAAATCTTAAAAACAGAATAATAAAATTTCAAGACTTGTACTTTATCATTTCAAATTTTAGTGTAAAACTACAGAAATCAAGAGTATTACTGGTATAGAGACAGACAGATTAATAAATAAAACTGGTCATCTAGAAATAAACCATCAAAGGGATGATCAAAGCATTTTTAGTTATTGTTAGTATGGCTACCACAGTAATTTGCAGGAGAGAACAACGGTCTTTACAAAAAATAATGTTCAGAGAAATGGATATCTAAACAGAAAAGAATCTGGATCCCTTCCAAATTACATATCTAGAAAAACTCAAAGTGAACCATAGATCTGAAGAGATAATGCTATAAAACTCTTAGATCACTTCTCAACCTTTTGGCTAAAATCATTAAAAGATGATCATCAATAGCTTAGGACAATTCAAACCAAAACCAAACCATTTCACATCTTTTAGAATGGCTGTAACAACATAGATAATAATGTGTTGGAGAGGATATGGAGAAAATGAAATCTTCATATACAGTTCATAAGAATATAAAATAGTGTAAGGGCTTTGAACAATATTTTTTAGTTCTTGAAACTCCTGCTTTATTATCCAGCAAGTCCATCTATAGGTACATATCTAAGAATTTTGAGAATATATCTACATAAAGACTTTTGGTTTATCAACTCATGGTCAGACACATAAAATACAATATACCTATATACTGAAATATCATTTGGCAATAAAAATAAATGAAATGCCAATATCTACTATAACAGAGAGCTCTTGAAAATATTCTAAGTGAAATAATCCAGTCATTACTATCTATTGTATAACTTCTTTTATATGAAATATCCAGAGTAGATAAAGTATAGCGACAAAAGGTAGGTTAGTAGTTTCTAGGACAGAGTGTTGTGTGTATAGAAGGGAATGGGGAATGAGTGCTTACTGTTGCAGAGTTTCCTCTTTGGTGACCAAAAATATTATTTGTTTATTGGTACTGGAAATTGAACTCAGGACCTTGCACTTGCCAGCCAGGCACTGTCCTGCTGAGCTATATCCCTCAAAACATTTTTTTAAAATTAAATTGTGGTAATGGTTGCAAACTTCTGTTAATATGCTATAAACCACTGTCCACTTTAAATAGGTAAGCTATATGATGTATGAATTATATCTCAATAAAACCACTAAAAATCTGGAAGGAAAAGAAAGACAGATGAAACTCAGAAAAAATTGCTTATGTTCTCTACATCAGAACTGGAAAAACACCAGAAAACAACACAAATAGACACCAATGGGTACAAATAAAGGGGTGAACATTTGTTAAGTAAATAGTCATTAAATAACGTGTTGTAAAGACAAAACAATGGAGGTTATTTTGAAAAATTAGCTTTGGCATATACAAACTGGTTATTTTGCTCAAAATGTAGAACCATTGATATTGTGCCTGTCATTCATCCTGATGTTTATTAAGCTTCTAACAATTTTCAACATGGTGAGAGACAAAAAACCTTAGGATCAGTATGTTTTACAGATTAAATAAAGCCAAAACACATGAACATTATTTTAATATTTGTTTGATATATTTATCATATGTTTAGAGAATATGTATCATCTATAAAGTATTTTGGGGGTGAGAAGGGATGGTGACAAAGACAGAAACAGACAAAACATGTTCCCTTCCCTCAAAATATTCAAAATGTAATACAAAATGTAAACATGTATAAAAATGTACACAATACATTACATGATAAATACCTATAATGGTATTTAATGACAGGATCACATAAGGATAAAATAATTTAGGCCTTATGAGATTAGAGATTTCAAAAGCTTTCCAGATATTGAACTATCTTCTACCTCTTACCTTAGTGCAAATGAAAATGAGAATAGCAGTTTTCATTTTAACTTTTTAAAAGTTACCTAAGATTCAAATTGGTTATTAAAAATTCTCAGCCTGCCTCATTACTACCCTTGTCTTCCCCCTCCAAGGAAACCATTTTTACCTTTTATAGCAGGTTATTTCGGAACTCTTGTTTCTGACATAATAGCACCTATCTCACTATTTCTTGATATTTCACTTTTAGGCATTGGAGTTCTTGCCATTGCTTATATGGGAAACCTTGACTATGATCTTAAAACCTTTTACTTTCATCATCCAATTGCTTACCAAGTCCTGACTGTTGAGTATCTCTGAAGTCTGCCATATGTCCTTGTTCCCAGTACTTTTGTTTTAGGGCTTGCAGCGATAGCCATTCAACTAATGTCTCCACTCCCACCCCCATGTCTACAGTCATCTTTCAAAAATGCAAAGCTGAATAGATCACTCCTTTAGTTAAAATTTCACAGTGGAACTCTGTCAAGTTTCCAGTGGTTTTCAGGATACACTTGTCACTCCTTTGCATATCACACCAGGTCTTCTGAACCTTTCTCTTCGCTAGTTCAGATTCACACTTTCTGCTCTACTTTTACTGAATTATTCCTATTTCCCAGGATCACCAAACTCCTTTAGACCTTCGTGGCTTTCCATACACCAGAGTCTTCTCCAAGAAATAGGACACAGTTCTGAGCCAGCCAGATATCTCAGTAGATTAAAGCACCTGCTTAGGCAGATGTAGGGGCCAGGGTTTGATCCCTAGGCCTGCTATGATGGCCCTGCCTCTGGGACAGGCTAAGACGGTGAGCATGGTAGGATGTGCCTGTAATCTGTTTGAGAGGCTGTAAACAGGAGGATCACTGTGAGTCCAATCTATGTAGTGAGACCCTTTAGACCCTGTACTACATTCATTTTAAAAAACTAACACAGTTCTCCTCTTGTACCCTTCATGACTCATCTCATACACTTGCTCTTTGCAAGTTCCTCTCATTCTCCTTAATCTTAAAGATCCCTTTTCTACTCCATGATTTTAGAGCAAACTGTAAGCTTTACCACACTACTTACCTCTTTTTCTACTTGCTTCTCTTGTGATTTGGACTATGAATCTATCTGCATAACCCAATTAAGTAGAACTCAAAAAGGACTTGGCAAATGTTAAGTTGGAGAAGGGGATTTTATATGGACTAAGTAGGATTTGGATGAGCAAGAGATCAGAAATGCAATCCAGGAATCAGGATTAGCCTGAATAAGGTACAAGGTATGAAAATAACTAGGATATTTCTAAATAGCAAATTACCTGATTTTGCTAAGGTGTATAAGTTCTGTGCAATTATGTGAAGTGAAGGCACTGGATTCTAGACTCATTCCTTCAAACTAACAACAGATAGCAAGCCAAAATCTAGGAAGTATTGTGATCAAGATGGGCAGACACAGCACTGAACTAGACAAGGCCCCGTCTTCAGGTATCTTTCAATCTAATAGCTGAAGAGTTCAGATGCACCAAGTGAAGACTTAGTGGTTTATGGATTGTCCCATCGTATTTAACTACCTTGGCAATCTACAGCCCCGGTTAGCACTTGTCCCTGCACCATCTCATAGAAACAAATCCATCACAGCAAGTTATTTCTTCTTTAATAAGTAATAGCATTAACTTTAGGGATCCACATTTTCATTGGTTTATATCAAACCCATAATCAACTGGAATGTCTATAACATTTTCCCCTCAAATGGTGTCTGTTTGCTGTGGTTATGGCAGAATACCACTGGCTAGATAATTTGTAAAGGAAAGAAATTTGTTTCTCAGCTATGGAATCTGGAAGTTCAATACAAAGTTCCTGTCCTCTGGTGAGGGCCTTCTTGTTGCACCATAACATGGTGGATAGAACATTTTACCACAAGAAAAAATGAAATTAAATTTTATACTGAAGGAAATAATGAGTGTATTACTGAAAAGGGGGTGTTGCAGAGAAGACACTTCTCCATGTAAAACAGCACAACCAGATTCAGACTTACCTTTCAGCACGTCTGTCAGAATTATGTCATTTAATGACGTTAGCTCAGGAAAAAATATTTCACATGCTGTGCTTACAAGCATCAGTTGGCCAGACCTCCCTCATGCAAATGCTGCTGTACTGGGCCAAGAAATCTGGGAAAGCAGGGTAAAGAGATAATACTAATACATAAGAATTTCATTCAGAATCATTGGATTTTCTATTGTGAGAAATTTGCAATGTTTGTATTGGGCGTTTTCATTTCCAATGAATGTTTATGGTATTCTAACACACATAAAGATTTAAACGTGTTTAAGATGTAAAACTGAAGGACATACTAGAATTCTTAGTTACAGCTCCCTCATGATTAGTGATTTTAATTCATTCCTAAGTATTTTAAATAATGAATGAAAGAGAACACAAGAGTTCTCTGTGTACTTTCCAATTTCTCCATGGGACAAACGATGGAGATAGTATAATAACAATTAACATTTATTGAAAACTACTATATACTTGGCACCATTCTAATCGCTTGAATTTAGAAGTTGCAAACATTTTAAAATATTATAAAATTAAATAACTTAAGTAGTCAACATTAAAGATAAAAATTGAAAGCAGTTCCAAATTAATGTCAACTAGGCAATGTATTTCAACTTGCCTGAGTGCATAGGAAGATCTATAAATAATTACAGTACACCTCTAAACAACCTCACAAATGTCCTGGACACTATAAAAATACACCAATAGATAACAAACAGGCTCTTTAATAACACCCTTTCATAATGCCCTGTGCAGACAGGACTGTGTCTATTTTTTTTTTTTGGCTTTTTTTTATTTTAATTTTTTGAATTTTAACAATTCAAGTAAAAGCTAGTTAACATAAATACAGAATGCACATAATTTGTAGTCATGTACATAAATGCAATAGCAAACTTTTGCCCACATGAATGGGCATAAGCTATCAACTCTTGAAGTTCACTATTTAGGTATAACTTACATGTCATAATTGTTCACATACACTAGGGTACACATTCAAACAGTTTATTAACATAGAAACAGAACTAGAATTTTCAGCCTTTAAGAGTATCAAAAAAATCAGTGTACAGATTAATGGGAACTATAAACACATGATGAAGCACTCTGAATGGAAAGCACGCTATATTTCACATATTTACTTTCTTTTGATTTAAATCATTCAGAACTATATATACTCTTAGGAATGTTAAAGTTATGATCAATACTACAAGACAAAGGCCTGGCTCTTATTTATCAGCCCCAAAGGAGTCCCTAGAGTACTGTGCGGGCAAAAGAGCATGTAAACAACAAAATGTACCAGGCAAGGAGAAGTCTAGAAAACAAAGTGATGGACTGACTTCTAGAACTTCAAATTCACATCAATACTTTTCCTGTGAGTTAAAACACATCTAGAAATGCCAAATATTTATACTTGAATGAAAGAATAAACATACATTACTTTGAAAAAGCCAAACTCTGCTGGACCTAACATCCACAGTGGGTACTGGGTTTTAGGAAAGAGGAGGTTCTTTCACAGTTTCAGAGTTACAAAGCCATTTGGACATCTAGTAAAGTTGGTACTACAAAGTTAGACAATGGGAATTGTAAGAGAGGCTCATTGGTAGTTTCCTCTGGAATTAGAAGCACTGTATATAGCACAAAGTTGTCAATCCTCACATCTGGAACCATTTCTGAGTGATACGGGCAGAAAAGTTTTATCTGCTATGAAGGTGTTCTGAGAATGTGCTTTCGGGATCGGCTGCTTGAACTTGAGTGAGTTCAGCTCCACTTTCTGAGCAAACGATCATAAAAATACATGTCAATCCAGAGTATGACTGCCTCTGTATCAGGAGTTTTTTAAGTTCTGATTGCAAACAAGTGTATACAACCTATATTTTTTAGTCCAATAGTTTTTGAATCTGCATTTTCCTTTTAAATAGAATTACAACACTTGAGAGGCAAACTATGTTAATCTCCATGTAGCTTTTTTTGGAATTGTTTCCATCATTTGTAAACTATGGTAGATTGTGTGTGAGTGAACTTTACTGCTCCTTTAGGACTGTGTCTATTTGAAGAACATATTTATCTCAGAATAACCCAAGTCTGATTCACTAAAACTATTTTGAGGTTACCACTACAGTAAACAAAGATACACAATTCATTTTCACTAGCGTGGACTATATATCATTTATTATAATATGTACAAAGCAAATGGACAAAATACAATGTCATAAAAGAGATAAATACTTTAATCTGAAGAAATCACGTATAATAAAAAGTCTAATGAGACAGCATAATAAAACTACTAACTCTACAAGAAAAAATATTGGAAAAGTGTAAGATAATCCTTGTAGTAGTTTCCTTTAAACATCAGCTGACCCTTAGAATTTCAAGTCTTTCTGTGAACACAGTGAAGTTTCTTTTTCCCTTTATCCCTTCATACATACCTATAAAAATTAGAATATAAAGATAAATCTCAAAAAGAAATGCAAAATAATTTAACTCAGAGTTATGGCTTGTGTCTCATGAACCCTCACAGCCCCATGCAGTCATAGATGGGGCTTTTTCAGAAGTGGCTGAGTCTAGTGTGTGTATCTGACTCCTGGCACAGCATTAGGAATAAGGTTGCCAGGATTACGGGTAAATGAGTTCTACGTCAGTCCACTGATTGTTTTGTGACCACCCTATTTCCGGGGCCCTAGACACAATAGAAAGGACACAAAGAGGCTTATTGTGTCCTTTGTTGCTTTGCTACCTTCTACACACCATGAACTATTTCTTCTCTGCTAGGCCTGTCTGCCATGCCACCCTGCCTTGGAGCCAGCCAATTACAGACTGAAGCCTCTATAAACTGTGAACTCAAGAAACCTTTTCCTCTTTACTTTTGGGTGTCTGGTATTTTGTCTCAGCAATGAGAGGAATGTAACTAAGACAATAATACAAATGTAATGACCATCAATTTAAATTAGGCCTCAACACTCAAAAAGAACAGTTCGTCAGATTCTTTGGAACTGAGTCATAATGCTATACTTTGGGTTGAGAACTATTGTTTATAAGCATTTTGCTTGGTTCTTGCCTAATACAAAGTGACAAGTTATTATGCATTCATACTTGAATATGCTAGGATTATAAAAATACTCTCTAGTTCAGTAATATAATCACAAAACCCCTTTTCCGAATTCTAATGCACTAATATATGCACATATTACTTTAAAAATAATGAATACCTTTTCACTTAAAGAATTTATTGAAAGCCTGTAATCTCACTACTGTGGGAGGCTGAAGCAGGTGGGTCACAAGTTTGACTCTAGCCTAGGGAACTTAACAACTGAGACTTGATTCCAAACAAAATATAAAACTGGAATAAGGGTATAACTCAGTGTGATGGCTATACTACAAAAAAGAGTGAGTTCAAGTTGATCTATGTATTATCTTGTCAGTGATATTTTTGGAATAGGTTAATTCAAAGGACATTAATAAAGATTTGAAATTTCATATTTTATGGAGATCATAAAATCTTAATGATGTTTTGAACTTTAATTCTTTTATGAAAATATTAAATGTTCTTAAATGTAACTGGGAAATTTCAGAAAATTTAAAGATAATTAGTCTAACTTACTCTGATTATATAGAAACAAGTTAGGAGGGCTGGGGGTATAGCTCAGTGGCATAGCACCTGCCTAGCTGTTCAAGGTCCTGAGTTTGATTCCTAGTATGAGAGAGGCGGGGCTGAAGGGAGAGAGAGAGAGAGAGAAGGAGAGAAGGATGAAGAGGAGGAGGAAGAAGAGAAGGAGAAGAAGAGGAAACTGTTGGTTGCTGCTGCTGTTGTTGTTAAGGGGCAAAGAATTAGTACATTTTGGGAACTGACAAAGTTGCTGAATTATCTTCAGGCTTTTATTTTTTACAGTAAGGGGCTAAAGTTTTTTCTTACTTGAAAAGTTCTGAGCTAACAAAAATCTGAGAAATTATATTCTGATACGCTTATAATTTGTCTTTGAATAGAATTTGTGTCATTTTTATTTTTTTAATATTTTTATTGTTTAAATTTAACAATGGTTATATTACATATTTTCATCAGATCAGTTTAGATTAATACATATAGGTATATAAGATTGATCAAACAATTCAACATTTACCCTTCTAAATCAACATTACTTTTTTTTTTTTCCCTCCCTTTTTCTTTTCCCTTTTCTTTTCTTTGAAAGTTGACATATTGCATATTGTCCTCACAATCGTTCTACAGAGTACAGTGTGTGGGCATGACCCACCTCCCTATTGATGTTGCTTAGAAAAAAAAGAAAAAAAAAGGAAAAGAATGTATTTCTCTTTGGACTAAGAGGAAGCAGATACATACACAGTCAAATGTTCTGCAGTTGTAGTGGGCCACCAGTGAAGCTTGTTATGTTGGAGGGGTGTCATTTTTAAACCTATGATTTGTTATGATCTATGATTCTTTTTTAAGAACTCTGGTTGCCACCATTCTACCTTGTAAAGGTAAATAAGGCTTACAAACTAAGTTGTAAACTATTTTTGAGTGTGCAAGAATGCAACTTTGAGCACAGCATTTGGGGAGCTAAGGGAGTTCTACTAAAGGTCACAGAAGTGAAAAAAAAAATACATTGGAAGACAGGAAAGAAAAAGGTAGCAGGCCCATACAAGAATATTTTAAAATATATTTCAAGCAATTGAGTGCATAATTTCAAATAACATCTGAAGTAATAACTACTTAGGAATCATAATGGACTTCAAATCTGTGGCTTCTATTCATGTTCTGTCTTGTTCTTTACATTGGTTTTAATTTTCTTTACATCACTAACATTTTTTATTGATTCCAATGTTTTAGTAGCTGATATTATTATTAAGATATTTGATGAATTAATTATGTTTATTGTTGCTAACATAATAAGGGATGAACACTAGCAGTAATATGTTAAAGATCACAAAGATAATACCTGTTTCTTTTGAAACTATAGCCAATGACCTTCAGAACAGATCATCATGCTTCTACTTTCCAGAGAAATCTGGATGATGGCTTTGACAAAGCAAAGGAGGGGGAAAGAGAAAGAAAAAAGAGAGAATACTAAAAGAACCTTAGTGGTGCACAGAATGTGCTTTTTATACAGTGGATTCTGTATTTAAATTTCTCAGAGGATCAGCAATTCTCTTTCAAAACTCCCTTATTTCAACAGGAGTAGATGTTTTATGTTAAATACAACTCTTGAGACCCAAGAGCTGTTTTTCAGAATTCTTTTTCCTGTAGTCCAACAAAGAAAAAATTTAACAGTTTCAGAATTGCTCTTGTATTCAGTAGTCTCTACTGTATCAGTGGGCCATTAAATATTTATAGTAAGAAATTAGAATCTCATTTAAACCAGCATATGAGGCCAGCAAGATAGCTCAGTGGTCTAAAGCACCTGCTCAGGTAAGCTTAGGCAACTGCGAGGACCACGGTTCAATTCTTGGCACCACATGCTGCACCAGCCCCAACCCCAGGGCAGGCTGAGCCGGCCATAACATAAATAAATAAAGTTTTTTTTAAAAAAACCAGCATATGTATTTAAATTTTACATTAATTAAAAACAATGCTTTCTTTCAAGTTTTATTTTTATTTATTTATTTTATATGTATTTAGGACAGGGTCAACAGGGTCTCACTCCATAGATCTGACTCATAGAGGTTTTCCTGTTTTCAGCCTCCCAAGCGCTGGGATTACAGGCATGTACCACCATGCCCAGTCTCAATAGCAGTCTCAGTGTGCCCCAGGGGCAGGGATGACATGGCACCCTGGGGATCAAAACCCAGCTCCTGTGCTCTGCCTTAAGCAGGTGCTTCAGTCTGCTGAGCTATCTGGCTGGCTTTCTTTCAAGTTTTAATAAAGAACAAAATTGAGGTTTCTCTTACCTTTGGATAATGTTTTTCTCTTATGCTTACTATATATTTTTTAAGTATTGTAATTAATGGAATAAGCACAGTATCCTTTTGAACAAGTATGCTCATATTTTCTTACATACTTTATTCCTGTTTCTTTCGTGCCTCTTAACATATTGCCTTTTACACATAACATATTTAGTGCATATCATATCACACTCAGCTGTCAATTCTGTTGTGTAAAGGTAAAATTAATGTTGTGATGATCTAGTGCCATGATCATAAAGTCACCAAGGAAAGGTTATTGTGCATATATGCCAGTATTTTATTTACTATTAGCACAAACTACTTTTTTGCCTATTATTTTTTAAAATGTTCATAAAGGGGGCATCTTATTTTATTACTTACTTTATTTTTTACCAATCTGCAATGATTATCTTAAACTATACAATAGACTTCAAGGTTTTAAAAGTCAAATTAAAGTGAATGTATAGCATGAGTTACAATAAAATATCAAAGTGCTAATGATTCAGCAAGACCTAAATCAGGGTACTATCCCATGTCATAATAGCCATATTGACTAACCACTATATAAAATGAAAAATTGTCTACATCATAAGAATACTCTTAATGACAGCACTTGTATTTTTATTAAAATGGTAAGAATACCAGTAAAATACAGTAGCATTCAGGCTATATCACTGAATGAAAATCTACAGACAGATAAGAGATTTAGCTTTTGGGAGACATGGAAGAACCATGTTGCTTTAGATTACATACAGCCACCCCAGGGGAAAAAAATAAAACGGCAATCAGATTGACTACAGTACTTTAATGTTCCAAAGAAAACTTATTTAAAATACAGATTTTCAACAATCTTACATTCTTAACATATCATCACCTACCTTTCTAAAAATAGTAGGAGTAAACACAATTGTAGAAAATGTACGTTAGTCTTTGAGTGGTACAATAGTATGGATTAAACATCCTGACATACTCCGATTTTCTGATACTTTGAAGTCAGTTTATGGCATGGAATTTATGTCAGGTTGGTTCCAAAATACAATATTGAGTCCAAGGGCACTACTGGGAAACTGTGCTGCTTCAGCACAACTTCTCCAGCTATGATGTCATCAATCAAAAGGAAAAAACTTAACCAACCAATTATTTCAGATACCAAGGAAGGAAAGGAAATCAGTTTTGTAAAAACACTTTTCCCTCTTTTTTAAGCTTCTTTATTTACTCTGGATAGTTAACAAAACAGTGTCCAACAAAGTGAGTAGATTGTGCACTCACTGTTACCGTGTGGATAGACAGCCATATGCATTTTTGCTTGTATAAGTCATCTCCGCTCACCGCGATATGGCACACAAGAACAGAGACTCAGAGGCACAACATTCATAAATACATTTAACATTGTCAAGCATTCAAAAGATAAATGCAATCATATAGCAAAAAAAAATCATTTGTAATTTTGACCTTTCCGAGGATGGGAAGAATCTTTTTGCACATCAGAAATCTCTATAACAAAGATTCCTGTAAGAGAAAAAAAAATTAGGGAGATTCATATTTTTACTCAATTATTTAAGCATATATAAAAATGTATTACATAATTTACTTCAGTACTATTTAAGTTTTTGCCCCACTTCTTTAAAGGAAAATGGATATATATTTTCAGTTAGTTTTCACAAACTGTGGCATATTAATATTGTATAATACTATGCAACAATAAAAAAAAGCATGAACTATTGCTATAGTCAACAATTTGGACAGGTGTCATGGGCATTTCTGAATGACAGGTCATTCCAAAGGATTACATTTTGTGTATAATTCCAGTTATATAGCATCTTCAAAGTGACAAAATTATAGAGAAAGAGAAGAAATTAGCTTGCCAGTTGCTAGGAATGGAGGAAGGATGACTATAAAGAGGTATCACAAAACAGTGGGCTCTTTGGTGCTGATGGAACAATGATCTTGACCAGCATCCTGACTCGTAGTAGTCTGTTCACTGAGTTGCCTCATTCTCTCCAATATTCAACCCACCCTGTGTGCTATGTGTTTCCAAGAGAATGGATCGTTAACGGACTTACTCTTCTAGAGATCGATCTAGGCCTCGGTCAGGAGAATGACGGTGAGCACGTTCTGGTGAATGACATTTTGTGTTTGGCTTCATTGAACTCAAATGATAAGCATTGCTTGAATAATTCTGGCGGCGAAGTTCTTGGACAGCCCTCTCCCTAAAACAAAATAGTGATGCTTTCAAATTTTGTAGGTTGGTGCTATTAAAGCTGTCATAAAACTGTAGCTCAACCATACTTCAAAATCTGTCAACTGTGCATAGTGGTGCACACCTATGTAATGTGAGATCTCAGAAGGCTGAGTCAGGAGAATCGATGCAAGTTCGAGACCAACCTGGGGGCTACAAAAGTAAGCACAAGGCCAGCCTAAACTGTGTAGTAAGACCCTGTCTCAAAATAAATCCAGCTGTCATGAAATTACTGAAACATTGTTATCTATGAGATAAAACTCAGACTAAATGTTACATAAATAAAAAACTTACCTTTCAAATCGTTCTGTCCCTAGTTGTCGCTTAGTAATGTCTAAATCAGCTTCCAATTGTGTTACAACATTTCTAAACTGGGCTACATCTCTACTCTGGATAGCCCTGCATAAATAAAGGTAAGATTAACAATTAATTAAATCTAAGATATGACTGTGACTTAAGAGTTTATTAAACCATGTTAATAATGGTGTCTTGGGTAGATATAAGCCAAATTGTGATTTTTCTAGACAGATTTATTAGTACATATAAATTATGCTAATTTTAGATATATTAAACATACAAATCAGCATCCTTAAAAATCCTAAACACTTCTTGTCCCCCATTCAATTACTTAACATTTTCTGTGTCAGTATCCCTAAGTATAGATAAAGCATTAAGAACTATATGGTGCAATACCCATCCATATTATCCACTAACTACAAATAATTTTTTTGAAAAACACTTTGGAGTATGATTACATAAGTGTAAAACAGTACCATAGTATCATCAAGTAATAATGGAATTCACTAGCACCACAATTAGTACATACAGTCCATCTTATGTACATAATTCAATCAGGTATTTATATATACTTAAAATTTAACACACATACTGAGACAAACAACTCTTGAATTTAACAGAATCTTCCATAAGGTTAAATAATGCATCAAAACCCCTGTGATAAGACACACTAGCATGAGAAAGATAATGACAGACGAATGCTGCTTGCACAGAACGTTCTATGCTCTTTGCTTACTTTTAGGATGGAGTACAGACTGCTGAAATCTAAACGTCAAAGATTTAGAACACAAAAATTTAATCATGCTAGCCAGCTCTAAGTGATAGCACCAGTCAGTCTAAAACAGAGTGTACTGCTGTTAGGCGTTTTGGCATTCTTCCCTAGGCAGATTTCCTCCTACCACCTGGAGAAAGGGACCCTGTGGAACCAGTTGAAGGTATCACAACAGCCCAGCTACAGTTAACTGAACAGAATGTCTCAGGCACAGCTGCTAGGACCTAAGAGCAGTTTCTGAGAGACATTCACCCTGCCAATACATGGCCCTGCCAAGGGCCTGATTTCTATGCTTCCCTAGGTCCTGGTTTCAGATTCAAGGGCAGAGTAAGGAACATTAAAAAGTGTGATAGACAGGACAGCTATGAAATAGGTTGAGGAACCCCATCAGCTTTTATAAAAGGTGACCAAGAAACATTCACCATCCAGGCAAATATTTTAACCCAAATCTCCACCCATGGTCCTTATTAGGTGCTGGTGGAACCAAAGATTCTAAACAGGAAACAGAAAAAGTCAGTGGTGTGACAAAGCACTTCAGATTTTGTGAACTCAGCATTTCCAGGTACGCACTAGTATACACTCCTAGGTACGAATACTGTGACAAATGCAAAGACTAGGTACCAACACCAGGCGCTTTCAGAGAGCTTCCTTTCTTTCATTCTGGCTTCCAAACGCAATATTTTAGGTCAGACATTTATTGTACCCAAAACTGCTGGAAACAGCAACTTAAATATCTGATAAGAAAAAGCAATATATAATGATGCTAAATCTTAAGCAAATCACAATATTTCTGATCCTCAGCTTAACTATGGAAAATTATGGGAGTTAAATTCTCCAGAGTCCAGCTTTAAAATTCTCCTTGTTTATAAAGTACCAAATATAAAGAATATGTCTTTATGTTCTTATATTGCTAGCCAACTCACATTTTATTTTCTGCCAAGCAAAGGTGTTCTTTAAGAAGCTGAATTTCAGACTCTTTTTCTTGAAGGGCTATCTGAGACTGATACTCTTTGTCTCGATTGGCCACCAGCAAAGCTTCTAGATTCTGCATGGAGATTCTCTCATTTGTCATCTGACTCCTGAGGAGTTCTATTTCAGAACGAGCGGAATCTAATTCGTTCTCCATCTGTACAATAATAGGAATATATCTGGACTTATTCCCATTCATTAATGTAACTGACATTATCAGGAACTCAAAAGATGTTGTAGTATGTTATAAACTGACAACCACTTTTAACTTCTCTGAAATTTTGTTTCCTTAATCAATATACATAGCATATATACACAGTGTCACTTTCTCCACTTCTGAATCAAAAAATTCCTTACATCATCTCATTAATCCTGCACCCAATTATTAACTGCAACCAATTTGCATTTCCCGTTTTGATATTTCTCTGTATAGTTCTACAAGTCTGATATGTTTATGTCTGGGATTACTGCTTTCAATCAGCTAAGTTATAAATACCTAAGCACCTTCTGGAGTATCACTATATTCTATAGTAAAGGAAAATAAGAAGAAAATATACTTTCCTTCTCTTGTGTAAACCTGTGGTAAATTTCCCTTTCCAAGATTATGAGCTGAGGCTAAAAACTACAGTGAATATTTTTCATAAAAATAAAAACTATCATAGTTAAAGACAGATGGCCACTAATCCCCCTTAAAATACCTCCTTCCTTCAAACACACAGCACATCCTTCTTCCCACTTTCTAGAGCAGTTCTAGACGTCCTCTGTGTGTCTTTTCATGGCTGCCTCGATGTGCTGAATCATTTCAAAATGTTTATGGAAATTTTTGTCAAATAAAAATATCGAGGTGTATCTTCTTCCACTGTATCTGGCAGCATGCAACTTCTGGCTCTTCCCCAAAGTCAAACTAACCATGAGGTAAATATTTGACACTGATTTAAGGCAGCTACAATAGCACAACTAATGACAAGAAAAAGGATTTCCAGAACTGCTTCAGAAAGTGGCAAGAACAATGGGATGTGTGCTCAAAGTGAGCAATATTTTAATGTTCAAAGTAAGGACTAATGGCAGGGTATTTTACTACAATATATAAACAAAAAATCTACATTTACCATATTTTTCAATCTCACCTGCCCTAAAATATGCTGTATCAAATTTCTCTTCAAAAGAATGACCAGCCATTATTATTTAGAAAAATATTTCTTAACTCATACATTATAATAAATTCTATATCCATTAAAAAGTTACATATGAAAAGATATACTTCAAATTCTAGTAAAGAGAAATGAATTAAAATTAAATTTTTGAAGTAGAGACAGCTAGATAAACAGGGGAAGAACTTTCTAAGGTAGATATAATAAAGAAATAAATTTAACCACATAAAAATAAGCATTCCGATAGTCAATATAAACTTAACCAAATTTTGAAAGAAAACTCAGTAAACAGTTATCTTTACTGATACGGTGAACTTAAACAAAATGATGAGAAATGTGAACTAACTGTATGATCAGAAAATGTAAAATGAAATAAACAGTAATCATATGGAAAATATTTACCCTTTCTAGTAGATATAAACTAAAACAAGATACTATTTATAGTCTGCAAGTTTTTTATCTTAACACTCCTGACCTTTTGGGCTGGCTACTTACCCACTGTATGGGGCTGCACTGTGCATTAGAGGATGTTTATCAACATGTTTGGCATGCTCTACCTATACCTCCCTCCCATGCTTTCCACTCTGGTCACGACAATCACAAATATATCTAGAAACAGTAAGATTGTATCTGGATGTTGTAGTTTTTCAGTTGCACTGAAAAGTGTAACACATGTTCTTCTAGCGTACTACACCAGCAAATTGGTTGGTTTGTGTTGAAGAACACTAAAGGAGGCAATAATAGTCTTATATATTTTTGCCAGCAGCAGTGCAGAAAGGAACATCACTGTTTTGGCAACAGGTCTCCTGACATACAACTCACATACCATACAACTCACAATTTAACGTATACAATTCAATGATTTTAAATATAGAAGGAGTTGTGCAACCACTACTGTGATGTGATGTTAGAACTTCACTATCCAAGAAACTCAGTATTCATTAGCACTCAACCTCCCCACTTGGCCCTAATAGTCCTTAATCTACTTTTGTCTGTGATTCGCCACATTCTGGGAGTTTCATATGAATGGAACCACGCAATGTGTATGGGGTCTTTTTAATAGGCTTTCTTCACTCCGAATGTTTTCAAGACCCATCAATAATTTAACTAGCTGGTATGAGTAGTTTGTTTTTCATTACCTAATATTCCATTGTGGACATACCACAAATAAGCATTCATAAATTAAAAGTATCTTAGTTATTACACACCAGGGTAATCATAGATGCAATGCTGTCGTGGCACTGATATACAAGTTTTTCTGTACACATATGCTTTCATCTGTCTCAGCTACCTAGGATTGGAATTTCTGGGCGTTATGATATTTTTATCATTTGAGAAACTGCCAAAATGTTTTCTGAAATAGTCTGTGTTACATTCCCATCATCAGTGTATGGAGGTTCTCCACATCCTTGTCAATATTTTTGTTTGCTTTGCTTTGCTTTGCTTTGCTTTTTGCTTTAATCATCTTTTTGATTGTAGCCTTCCTAGTGGTGATGAAATGCTGTAGTTCTGATTTGCTCTTTCCTGACTGCTAATGATGTTGAGCACCTTTAAAAATGCTGACTGGTCATCTGTGCCTGGGTCCACAGAGCAATGTCACCTAACACCTTTGCTTATTTTCTTATTTGGGTTTTAAGTACTAAGGTTTCTTTCTACATTTTGAATACAAATCTCTTATCAAGTACATGATTTGCTAGTGTCCTTTTCCCATTTTCTACATTACTGTTTAATTATTGATACCATCTGCAACAAAAAGGCAGGGGTAATTTTTTTATGAAATTCATTTGATCTTCATTTTTTATTTTCTCATGTTTTTTATATGAACTTGTAAAGCTGCTACTTAACTTGTGGTCACAAATATTTGCTTCTGCATTTTCTTCTTTAGAGTGTTATAGTTTTAACTCTACATACAGATCTATAATTCACTTTATCATTATATATGGCATAAAGTTGGGACCCAACTTCATGTAGATGATTTACAAAAAAGATATGCAGATGGCAAATATCTGCCCAGAGAGAGTTTCCAATCTTCATAGACACTAGAGAAATGCATATTAAAACCACAATATACCATTATACACACATTAGAATGATTAAAATAAAAATGGTGATAAAATCAAATGCAGACAAGGATAAAAATAAACAAGATTAATTTGTACATTGTTGGTGGGATACAAAAATGATACTTAGGAAAATTTTGTCATTTTCTTTAAAAAATAATCATGCAATTAACATATAACCTCAAAATCACATTGCTGGATACTTACAGCAAAATGAAGACTTATGCATGCACGCATACACACAGACACAAACACACACACACACACGTAACTACTTGTAATGCCTTCAAATTGAGAACAACCTAACTTGCCGGGCGTGGTGCCTCACGCCTGTAATCCCAGCACTCGGGAGGCTGAGGCAAGAGGATCCGTGCGAGTTCGAGACCAGCCTGGGCTACAAAACTGAGCTCAAGGCCAGCCTCAACTGCATAGTGAAACCCTGTCTCAAAAAGGCAAAAAAGAAAAAAGAAAACAACCTAACTGATCTTCAGTGGATGAATGGCTAAACAGTGCTATGCCAGCATTATGAAATATGATTCAGCAAACAAAAAGAATGAGCAAGCATATATGCAGCTAGGAGGACTCTCCATAGAATTATACTGCATGAAAAAGTCAGTCCTATAAGGTTATTGCATGATTCCATTCATATAACATTCTTGAAAGGACAAAATGACAGAAATGAAGAACACATTAATGGTTGAAAAGGATTAAGAAGGTCCCTTTTTAAGTGATGCTACAAAGGGCCACATAGTGGACCCTAGGATAAAAAAATTTTGTCTGTTGCTTGAATCATCAATATCTTGGCTGTGATATCAAACTATAGCTCTGTATTATTTATTAAACTAGATGGAAATCAACCCATTATCTAAAAAAAGCATTTGAATGTCCTGTTCCCATACAGCACAGCTAAAGAAGCACAAAAATAAGTAATATGCTCTGTACATTTGGAATTATAAATTAAAGAGATAAAGACATATACATAGATACATGTCAAGGTGAAATAAACTTAGAAGCATTTTAATGTACTGTTGGAACAGGAAATAGGCTATAAAATTTAGAGTAAAAATCTTTACAATATTTTTAAAATTTGCATATTCATTAAAAATAGTTCTACTAAGGGTAATGATTTTAAAACATTAAAAAGATCCTGGAGCTGGGGATGTAGCTCAGTGGTACAGCACTTGCCTGGAAAATGCAAGGCCCTAGGTTCAATTCCTGGTACCAAAAAAAAAGATACTGGAATATACTGACTTGGTCACAGTCTACTATTTTTATGAACTTTTGTATTATGTCTTCTGGTACTTCAGTTTTATATTATTTCAGTTGTTAGAACAACATGTAGGGACTTTTGCAATTTGAAAATATCAGGTAGAACAATTTTTTAAATAAAAGTACATACTGTTTCAATTCTTACAGCAAGCATCTATCTATGAGTTATTTTCCTCATTAAAATATTTTCCTAAAATAAAAAGTAACTGAACAAAGAGTGAGAATTTGGGCACTTATCATTTCATTAAAACATTAGTAGATTCTTATAAAGTTAACTAGACACATGATTTTCAAATGCATCCTCACATAGTAAATAACAAAATGGGAAGCTCAACAAGGTTTGGTATGAACACTACTGTAAGCATGACCAAACTTTGCTAGCATCCCAGTTACACTGTTCAGCTGCTACACATGATCCTTTAGGATCTGGTTTCCCTTTCTCCAGACCCAGCCTGCAGCCAATTCCTTCCTGCCACACAGCCATATCAGCTGTTTTGAGCTGTTTACTGTTCACTTAAGAATCATACACACACCATACCTGACATTCAAGGCTAAAAAGGAACTACCTCTATGAAACTTCAATAACAAGTATTTCTTACTAGTGTAATGTTCATTCCAAATTATTTGTGTGTCAATACTTAGAGGACCTGGATGACAGGGCAGAACTCACATCTTTTAGCTATTAAATTCCCAGTAGCAGGCAAACTTTCAGCCACAAAGCAAATAGAATCAACTGAATTACAGTTTGAAAGAACCCAGAAAATTAGTGAAAAAAAATTAGCTTAAGAAAACATCATTCAGGTTGTAATTAAGCTGACTAACCCTCAAACTCATGGCTCTTTGTTAACTGCTATGTCAATGTGATTTATAATTCTTTAGACTAAAAGTAAATCAAATTGTGTGCTCAAAAGAGTCTGTTCTAGAAGACTCTGAATATAATTGTCATAGATTAATTCAGGAATTAAAAAAAAACAAAATCTAAAAATTAAAAAAATTAAATCTAAAGTTCAAAGACATAACTCAATATAGTATTTAATTAAAAAACCCCTTTCTTTAAAATTGCACTAACATTAAGAGTAACAGTCATTTTTAAAGAACCATTTAAGTGTATTACAATTGGACATGGTGGGACATATCTGTAATTCCAGCATTCCACAGGCTGAGGCAGGAGGACTTCCATGAATTCAAGGCCAGCCTTGACTACACAGCAAAACCCTGTCTCAAAAAAGAAGCCAAAACATAAAATGTATTACATACCATTTCTATTTCTTGATCCTTAGCAACCAGCTGTCGATTAAGAAGTTCTTTGCTTGAGTCAAGTTTAATACAGAGCTCCCTCGTGGAAGACAAATCTGCAAGGGCAGACACCTTTTCAAACTGAACTTTTTGTAGCTCCTCCTCCATCTTTACAAGAGATTTGTGTAAAGTTGAAATCTGGGACTTGTAAGACCTTTCTGCATTTAAGTGCTGCAAGGACAAGACACTTTTATTATACATGTGGAGGAACGCACAGTGAAGCAAATCTTCTAACACTAGTACTTGGGACCAGAAGTGTAGATGACACAGGCGATAACTGTGTGTTCAAAACACTGTGGAAAAGATAAACCCAGTCTGAAAATCTTTTTAAGTAAAATCAATGAGTAGGGTCATCATATAGTTATTCAAAAATATCCTAAGAATAAAATCCTTTTCTCACTTAAAATCCTGAAGTGCTAAGGCCAGTTGAACATTTGGTTTATATTTTTACCTCTATTTGCTTCCGTCTTAATTATTTTATAAGATAAATGTTGTTGCCAAAGCTCTAGTGTTGGCCACTGGTTTGCTCACCCTCTTCCACATTCTTGGCTAGCATGTCGATACCAATCATATAAAATGAGGGCTGATAAATCTAACACTTAGACATATCACTGAGAGAAAAAGACTCTAGGTAAGTATAAATCAAGCACATATCCAATAACAGGAAATAAGAGCATGTTTTCAAAACCACAATATGAGATTCAAGTTACATAAATGGCTCCACATGTTCAAAATAATTCTTTTCTCTTTACTTTTTTCCTTCAGAAAAATGCCTTATGTAAGAGCATTTGCCACCTATAAAGAAGTATTTGTTTTCTATAATGTGAAGATAACAGAACTTAAACATAAATATGTTTATGTGCTTTTACAAGAGCTTTTACAGCATAAAGCACTGAAAACTTTTCTTAGCATAAGTTATTTGGTCACAATTCATCCCCATCTTTTGCCCTCCAGCCCCAGCCTTCCCTTCCCTCCACATCCATGGTTATTTATTCTTCCACCTTCTACCCATACACACACTCATGCTCCCAAGCCCCAATATCTATGGAATATATTCTATGTTCTAGTCACTCTGCTTAGGTGCATATTCAATTAGAAGAAAAATTGTCTGTGATCTCATAAGATTGCAGATCACTGGTGGAGTCGGACATCAATCAAACTAGGATATATTAAATTCTTATTAAGGAAGCACCTGTAGAGAATATGTAATACGGAAACTGATCTACATTGGTAATAATAAGCAATTTAAAAGCTTGTAAGGATAAAACTTAACATTTAAAAAATACGGTTCTCAATGATATAAAACTTAAAAAGTCTAGAACACAATCAGAGATTTCTAGATATTCAAGGTATAAATATGAGATCCCTAACTAAGAAGACTCAGTCAATAGACACAGAAGCAAATACTGCAGATTATCCAAAAAGGACATTAGAGCAGCTATTATAAATACATGCAGTATGTATGTACACATGTGTGTATGTATGTATGTATGCATGTATGTATATATGTCCGTCCATCTCACTCTGTAGTTCAGGCTGGCCTTCAACTTACTATGTAGCCCAAGAGGGCCTCTAACTTATGGTGATCCTTTTGTCTGGAATTACAGCTGTGCACAACCAAGCCAAGCTAACATACTCGTTATGATCAAGGATTTAAAGAAAAAAATAATAAGCAAAAGTCCTTAAAATAATTAAATGGAATGTTTGGAAATGAAAAGATAATGTCTTGAATAATAAAATAAATATCTTAAAAGGTATACCTAAACATATCATATTCAAACTACAAAAAAATAACACAAATAGAAAAATCCTAATCACTTCTTGGCCTTTTGGCTAAAACCACATGTAGAAAATATACCCCCCCAAAAAAAATCCAGAAGGGAGAAAAAAAGAACAAAAGTAAGAAGCATATCAGACTTCTCTTTAGAAACCTTGCACACAAGACAGAAGAGTGAAATAATATACTGACTCAAATCTATATCAAAAACCTATCTTTTTAAAATTAAAGAGAGATACTCCCTCAAAGGAAAACTGAGAAAATCTGTTGCAAGTAAAATTATCTTGCAAGAAAATTCAAAGAAGTTTTTCATCTACTAGATCTACATAAGTATCAAGGCTGGGTGTGGTGGACCATTCCTGTAATTTCAGCACTGGGGAGGCCAAAATAGGAGAATCTCTGCAAATTTGAAGCCCACTTGGTCTATATAGTGAGTTTACAGCCAGCCTGAACTGCATGGCAAGTCCCTCTCTCAAGAAAAAAGAAAGTATAAGAGAAAGAATAAACCAAGATAAAAAAACCTTATCTGTTTCTTATCCTTAACTGATGTACCAGATAAGTTATTAAAAATAGTAGCAATAACATATTGGATTACCTCATCTTATAAATAGGTGAAATTAAGGATACCATGGCGATGAGTGATGAATTTCAAATACTTCACTATAAGGTGCCTGCACTATTCATGAAGTAGCACACTGTTATTTGAAAAGAGTTATATTAGATACAGTTTATACTGAAAATTGTAAAGAAACTACAAATTTTTTAAAACAGCATAATAAATATTCTAAGAGAAGAAATAGAAGTAGGTCATATAAAATGCTCAACTACAACCAAAAACAGACAGAAGAAGGCTAAAAAAGAAAAAAAAAAGAATCCAAGAATAGGATAATAAATAGAAAATAGTTACAAATACACCAACTAAAATGCAAACTATCAAGATGGATTGCAAAAGTCCTAAGTATATTTATCTACAACAAAGTCACATGGCATAAAGATGCTAACACAATTAAGGGAAAGCTGAAGCAGCTGCGTGCATTTCAGACACAACAAATTTCAGAATAAGAACAATTAACAGTGTTGTAAAATAATAAAAAATTAAATTTTCCAAAAGAATATAATTTTTAAAATGTACACTCCTACTCTTACAGATGGGGAAAGGGCTGGGGGGGGGGTGGAGGTAAGGGGAATGGAAGCAGATAGATTGAAAATGACCTAGATATGCTACATGTATGTACCAGTTCCCCAAACAAACATCATAATTCTGTATTGCTAACATGAAGTAAAAAATAAAATGTATAACCCTAACGATCCTAAAGTACATCAAACTATGTGAACCAGAACAAAAAGGAATGTCCAGGAGAGATACACAAATCTATTGTTATACATATTATTAGAGAATGCAGCATTTATATATCATAATTGATAGATCCAGGAAACAGAAAATTAGTAAGGATATAGTTGGACTGAGCACCAGTATCAATTGATTGGATCTAGATGACATTTCTATAGAATATTTTATCCAACAATGACAGAATATAAATTTCTCTCAAGTTTAAGTAGAATATTTACTAAGTCAGACTACATATGGCTTATACACCACATATGACTACTAACTGAAGGAGATACTGGCACTATTAAGAGTAACATTTTTATTGTATTTTTTAAAATGTTGATTTACTTATTTATTTTGTGGGACTGGAAGTGTAACATTTTTATACTTCACTGAAATTTAGCTGTTGTAAGTTTGAAGTAGATTCTGATAAGTCAGAGGTTTCTGCTAATTATGAAAGAAGTAATTTAAAAAGCAGTACAAAAATCATTAATTAATTCAAATAACTTGTTAGATTATATTCACTTAATCTCAAAGGAGGCATTAAGTAAGGAATAAAATAGACATGTTACCAGGAAAAAGTAAAGTGTCAAATATAAATCCAGTTATATCAATATTAAATATGAACTGGTTAACCAATTCAATAAAAAATTATTAATACTAAAATTCATATGGAAGCTCAAAAGTTCAAAACAGCCAAACAATCTTGAAAAATAAAAAGAAAGCAAGAATCATACTTTGTAATTTCAAAACTAAGCACAAAACAACAGAAATTATGATTTCATAGTCCTGGCAAAGGATGCACAGATTAATGGAATAGATACAAGCACCCAGAATAAATTCAATTGTCTATATAGTGTACTACTTTTTTATGAGGGTGCTGAAATCAATGAGGACAGAAATCTTTTCAAGAAATGCTCCTCTTGGACAGCTGGGTAACCATATATGAAAGCATGAATCTGTATCATGTACTTTACACTATGAAAAAGAATTAGGTAGGGGGATCAAGTAAGGGGTCTGGAAGTGAGAGCTAAAGGGTACAGTGTTTCTTCTTGATGTCATGAAAATGTTTTTAAAATGTGTTGCTGGCACAACTCACTGGTGTACAAATTCTATTAAACCATACTCTAGGTGAGTTGTTTGGCATATGAATTATTCCCAATAAAGCTATTACAAAAAATAGTAACACAAAAATGGGTAGGATATAGCAAAAGTAGTATGTAGAGACAAATATGTACCTTTAAAGTATAAAGGAAAATGATCTCAAACCATGAGCTAGACAGCTACCTTAAAATAGGAAAAGAGCAAATTGAGCCCAAATTATATGAAGAAATAAAAAAATCATAAACCAATACAATAGAAAACCAATGAGAGCAAAATAAATGAAATTAACACTATTATATCTAATACATAATATACAAAAAATACTTGTACCTGACAAAGAAATGTGTGAAATATTAAAAAAAAAAACATACAACTTTGTAACAAGATGAAAAACATTCCAGCAAAAAGATAGCCAACAGGTTTGAATAGGTATTTCACAAGAGATGACAGATGAGGGACTAAGAAACACATAAAACGCTGGTCAGTATCATTACTCATGAGGGAAACGCAAGTTAATATTAATAATGTTAACTACTATAGAAGATGTAGAACAAGCAACTATCATAAATTGGCACAAGCCCTTCAAAAAATAATCTGCCAATTTCTTACAAAGCACAACTACCATAAAATCCAGGTACTGCATTTCGAGTTATTTACCAAGAAAAGTTAAAATTTAGGAGCATGCATAGACTTAAACAGAATTTTCATTGACATATTATTTATGGCTAAAAACTATAAACAACTTGTTATGGACTATGCTGCACCCTTCCAAATTCACACACTGAAACCTTTACCCACTATGGGACTGAACTTGGAGAAATGACATCTTAAAGAGGTAAAAATTAAAGTTAAATGAGAAGGGTGAGGGTGTAGTTCAGCTTTTGCTCAACAGGTGCAAGGCCCTGGGTTTCATCTCTCCAATATACACACACATACACACACACACACACACACACACCTACAAGGTCAAGTGAGGTTATAAGGGGGCACCCTAACCCAAGATGACTGATGTTTTTAGAAAGGAGTAGCACATACCTAGGGTGTACACACACAGCAGAAAGTCAGCCATTTGTGCAACAGGGAGAAAGACTCCCAATGCCAGCACTGTGATCCTACATTTCTAGCCCTCCAGAAATGGGAGAAAATACATTGGTGCATTTTACAAATACATAACAATCACATTCATCATAAGGAATGTGTATCTGCACATGATATATATTTTGATTTTTCTATTTTTCCCAATCTCCTCCCCTCCCTTTAACCCATATGTCCCTTCCTATTTACAAAGGTTTGCTTCCATTTTATGCTTTTTAAATTATTTATTTTCTCTTTTGCTTTTCCTTTCTCACAGTTCCCTAGCAGACTAGCATAGAATGTGAATGCCCATCCACAGGTGAATAAAGTAATGATAAAGCTACATGGCAGAATGCTATACAATAAAAAGAACAAAATATATGAACTTCAAAAATATGCCAATGAAGGAAACCAAGACACAAATAAGTACACACAGTGTGATACCATTTTCTACCATCTCCAAAATAGTCGAGAAGGCAATCTAATCTGTTCTTAAGAAAACAATCAGGGTTGCCTGATTTTGGACTTGATGGATGAATGTAAAAGGATTTGAAGGATCATTAGGGAGGTGATGGAAATGTTCTACAGCTTGATTGTGGTGGTGACTATATACAGTTTATCAAAACTCACTCACTTGTATATTTCAAAATGAGTTTATTTCACATAAATTACATTTCAACAGTTGATTCTAAAATTAGACTTACCAGAAATTAATAAGAAAGTAAGCAAAATTGATGTTAAATTAAAAGCACATGTTGAGGCAAAATGTTGGTAATTCAAGTAAGTTTTTATGTAATAATAAAAGGAATATTTTAATCAGAAATACATAACACTGGACTGGTATAAAACTAATAACCTCAAAAACAAAGCAAATAAATTCTTCAGAGGAAAACAGACAAATGTAGTACTACAGATCTTAGAACAGTTTTTTCCAGAAATTGAAATACAAAGAACTCAAAATTAGTAAGGATTTATAAGAATGGACTGACACAATTAAGCCTCATCTAATACATACATGTACGTGTTATATGTAACATATGCCATGTACTCAAAACAAGTGAGTAAATATGCTTTCTGAGATCATATAGGTTGTCATCAAATATTGCCCTGACACTAAGAAAGTCTTAATAGATACCAATTAGTATCATATAAGCCATTTCGTTGGATCATAATGCTAGAAATAATATATATCAAAATTCTAGACACAACGAAGTTGCAAACTGGTATCCATAGTTACCACTTAAATGGAAAGTTGTCATTTAAATGAAAAGTTAAAACCAGAACAACACAGCATATAATAGATGGGTAACACATGCAGAAAAAGTATCAAGACTTTAAAATAGGCTGGACACACTGACATAAAACTTACACCAACTACCAATAGTGAGGGAGGAAGAGAGGACGAAAAGCTGTATTGGTAGTTTTGTTTCTTTAACCAAAGAGATTTGAGTATTTGAGGCAAATACGACAAGTGCTAGTGTTCTTACATCTGGGGGATAGGAATATGTGTGTCTGTCGAACTACCTTTTTTGCACCTTATATTTTAAAATATTCTACAGTTTATTCTGTTTGTAGCTTAGATAAGCGATAGAGGAGAACCAGAGTAGAAGGCCACAATTCACTGTGCATTTAAATAATTTAACTCTTTGCTTAGAAATTAACTTATTGAAAGCCCAATAAATGTTTAAATGTGATACTGGATGCATTAGAAAGACATCTTCCCAGACCTACTTGCTCCACCTCTCTGTTGAGGGCATCTACTTTCTCTTTCAATCTGTTACCCTCTGCTTCAGCAGTGATAAGTTCCAATTTGAGGGTATTGTTATCTGCCTCTATCTGGCGGGCCTTATTCTCCCAGTTTTCAGCATCTTCATTGGCTTTTCGGAGTTGATCCATTATTTGCCGGTTCTCAGATTCCTGTAAAGCAAATCTTAGGTATTATTAAAAACCTCTATGAGAAAATCTATCCATACTCTTAGTTTAGAAATCTGATCATCCTACAATTAGACAAATAGCAGCTCAATCAGGATCTGTTATGGCTCAGTCTCATTTATCTCTCCAGTGAATTTAAGTCAATTATTCTTTTTTTTTAAATTTTTTATTTATTTTTTTTTTCTTGTTTCAGAACCTTTGTTTGTTTATTCACTCATTTTTATGGCCGGCTCAGCCCACCCCGAGGGCAGGGCTGACGCAGCATGTGGTGCCGGGGATCGAACCGCGGTCCCTGAAGCCGCCCAAGCTTTCCCAAGCAGGCGCTTTAGACCACTGAGCCATCCCGCTGGGGCCTTAGTCAATTATTCTTGTCTTCAGGAAAGGAAAGATACTTTTTATATATCTTTGAGTTTAGACAAAACTCTTACTACCTCCTTTTCCCAAGCCTGCTTACTGACCGACTCCTTGCTGGTTTGACTTCTGAGCCTTTGATCTTTGGTTACTGTGTATTCTACCTTATTTATGATTACTTTACTGGGTTGTACTGGCTTCTAAATTCATACACAGCTGAAGTGTCAACTTGTGAGAATTCTCTTGGTTCAGAGCATTTCCTGTCTGTTCTTGCCTTTCATTTACAGACCCAACTTTAATTTTGCTGATCATGGGGTAACCTCACTTTGCTTGTTACTCTAATAACTTACCTAAAATTGTTGACAAGTTAAATATCAAACCTATGTCAATAAACACTATTCATAAATTATATGAATTCATGTGTAAATTGGGCATATTGTATGGAACAAAGTTTTTCTACCTTTAAAGTTATACTTTGACAGGGCCCAGCAGGATGGCTCAGTGGTCTAAAGCACCTGCTTAGAAAAGGTTAGGCGGCTGCAGGGACCGTGGTTCGATCCCTGGCACCACATGCTGCGCCAGCCCTGCCCTCAGGGCAGGCTGAGCCAGCCATAAAAATAAATAACAAACAAACAAAAGTTCTGAAAACAAGAAAAAATAAAATAAAAAAGTTGAAGTTATACTTTGAGTGCACTGATTGAATAGTATCCTATTTCTACAGAAAAGATTTAGTTCCACAAATGATATGCTATGCTGAGTAATCACTATTAAACTATTTTTTAAAAAGTCTTAGTATTATGGTTTGGCTAAGTTATTCTAGAAACTCAGCCATAACTTCAGTAATTATTAAACAGTCACTAGATTTCTTTCACTGCTACCTGTTAATAAATACTACATTTCTCTATCACAAATCCTGGACGAAATAAAACAACCAAATTGCAAATAAACAATGTTCAACTCTGAACCCTTTCAAATCAGATTTGTTTCAAAATTAAGATTATTTAATCATAAGGAGCTGATTGAAATTCAGTTAATATTGCCATCTTGTGGTTTGTAATATAAAAGATCTTTGACAAGTCTGCTAACAAATTAATACTGCATACTAACCTGCTTGCTTGATTTCAAGATTCAGACATTCCAGATGTGCTAGTAGAAACCTAACGTATGTTTTCTGTGACTAAACTAAAAATAATAGTTGTGCATGGAGTAATGCTCATGAGTACCAAATAAAATATACACAACTTTACCAACATCAACTTTTACCTTTGTTAACTTCCTGTAGATCTTACTGTCTGTGCTGTTTGCTTAAAACTGCCAGATTATTGACATAGCTGGGTGTGGATATACTGTCACCTCAGTATTTTTAACTTATCCAAGATATGAACCTTTTTAATGTTAAATTTAGTTTTGTGACCAACTACAAAGTGAAAAAGGATTACAGAAAACCTCTCTCCTGCCCTCCAGTCCTTGATGTCCCTACCTTTTAGTAATCAAAACTCATATTTTGTGCTTTTCTGCATCCTCCCATCCAGCAAGAGCGGTGTGGGGCTTGAGAGAGGCAACATTATGAAGGAAGTGCCGCTGGTTTTGGCACTCACCACGCCTCTTTCAGGACCTCCCCACCTCTTTATAATGCCTCACTCATCAAGCATACTGACTAAATAAATAAATACCACACACTTTTTGATGTTCCTTCCTACCAAGTACATGCCTGGCTTGTTCAATTCATCCAGTATTGTGAAGTACAGTCTCACAAACAAACTCACACCAGAATGCTAAAAGCTGAAAGAGACTAGATGTGTGATACAGGGAAATACAGTTCTAAAATCTAAACACTGCAATCTGTAACAGTGGAATTTCAAGTAATGGGACTGACAAAGTAGGGAGATTTAAGAGAAGTCTCTAATGTTGACTAAAAACTTACTGAACAGTAAATGCTTTTCTGAGTATTCATTGACTCTTTTTCTGACCTATCCAAGAGTATATTTACTCATAGATGACTCATTCTCCTAGGTGTTTTTAATACCTTATCTCATGTGTTTTGGTGTTCTTTAAATCCATGGCATTAATGAGAAGAAAAGCCACACCTGGCTCATTCAAAAGGGTGTTTACATTACTGGCACCCTAAAAACAGTAAGTTTTAGGCCTACATAAAGCCTGAAGTCAAGGACTATAATTAAGGATTCCCAGCATCTTTTTAACTGTCAAAGGCCTTAACAATCCTATGCACACTACAAACAAATGTTCAAGATATATTTGCAGAATATTAGGTGGTATGTTAAATAAAATAAGAAGTTGGGGGCTACCCATTATGGTATGAGTAGTAAGTAAGAAGGCAGCACCATACTCTACTAAAAAGATCAATCCATGATGTATATGCTGAGATATTTTACCTCATTGGCATATCTACCATCTTTGGCCAGGTTCTGTGTTTACTTCAGGCTTACCACTTGGGATCATATGATATCACAGATACACACCTACCTGATCAAACAGGTGCTAACAGAGAAGTACAAACAATAGTTTTCAGCCTTCTGGTCCTAACAGAGTGATCAATTCTGATTTGCTACACCATTAGGCTGAGCCACTCTGTCACAAGAGAAGCCACCTTGATAGTGGCCTTTTGTCTGTTGTCCAGGTAGCAAGATTGTTTGTCTGGAGTGTTTAAGTTTTAGAAAACTAAAGGCACACTTTCTTGACTCATCTTTCTGGACACAGGTGATAGCCTAAACAGATCAAAACTAGAAATGTCACTTAGTAAAGAAAGACTTGAGTCATCTCTTCTGATGTGTGCAAACAATTGCTAAACTAATTCTCATTAAAAACTCTTAGGCATTGTTATGGCTTAGATCTAGATTTCCCCTCAAAGTGTCATGCTTATAGGTGGAGTTTTGAGGAAGGGACTGGACCATAGGTGTGTGCTTCTCATAGCTGGATGATGAGGTCACTGATGAGTTTATGTCTGGGTGTGATACTGGGAGGTTAAGCTTAGTAGAAAGAGGTAGGTCCCAGGGAGTGTGGCCTGAAAGGCTCCGCATCCTTCTTCCTCCCTTGATCCTTTCCCTGCTTCTTGCCACCATGTCATAAGCTGTTTCCCCTCTGCCACACTGCAGGTCAACTGTGGGCTAAAACGTCTACAAACTGAGCCAAAGTAACCCTTTCTTCTTTTATGTTGTGGGTGTCAGGTATTCTGTCTTAGCAAAGAGAAAGTAACTGAAATGTTATGAACAAGGAAGGAAAAAGAAGGAGATATATATACACACACACACACACACATATACATACTTCAGACTTCAATATATTCTTCAGCTTGTTGACTTCCAAATTAGTATCTTGAACCTTCTGCTTTATGTCATTAAGTTCATTATGTGTATCATTGAGTTTTTTGGACAACGCCTATGGAAAAAAAGCTAGATTTGACTATAAAAAACAAAAAATTCCCACATGCAAAAATATTGCCAAAAATTAAACATTACTAGTAACCAAAGACATGCTAACAAAGAAATATAATTGCCTTCCAAATTAGCAAACATTTAAAACTTTAGTTCTAGAAGAAGTATTTCCATGTACTATTTACTCTAAATATAAATTTGTAAACATCAAATTTCTGACCAGCTATATGGCGATGCATGAACACACATTTTAAAATGCTCATTAAAAACAAGACAAAATGTTGATTACTGATGAAGATAGGCAAAGGTAAATGGGGGTTTACAATTCATTCCATTTAATTAAATTTCATTTTAAAGAAAAAGAAACCTCATAAGCTTTGGCTCAATGTGATGAAATCTAGTGACTTAATGAAAGACATTGTTTATTAAGTGTTATGGTTTATGTCTAGTTGTCCCCCCCAAAGCCTCATGCAGTCATAACATCTATAGATTGAGATTTGACTCATAAGTCACTGGGATTATGTGTTTTAGTACTGATCTAAAATTTGAGACTTGATCCATGATCCCTGGGATTATACGTTTTAAGTACTTCTGGAATTATGGGTGTAGCCTAAGGTGGATAGGCTAAGGCAGAGAGCCTGAATGTAATATAGAGAGACAGAGACAGACTTAAGCTGTTGCTCTCTGCTCCCCTGGTTGGTCGATTGCCTCTGTCGAGATTGTTGCTGTTCTGCCACCATGAACCGGATGGTCTCTGCCCTGTTCCACTCAGCCTTGAGCCAGCCGAATATGGACTGAAACCTCCAGTAACTGTGAGCTAATAAACCTTTCCTTCCTTCATTTTGAGTGTCAGGTATTTGTCCCAGCAATGAGAGAAAAGTAACTAAGACATTAAGGTATTGTTATGATAATATTTATTCACAGCTGACTGATACAGTAATACATCTATGTACTGGTATAGTCACATAGTGGAATGTTTAGAGTGATTTTAATAATAGAAGGAAATGCTATTATATTAAGTTTTTAAAAATCAGGTTAAAATACAAAAATATCACATCCCAATTTCTCACAAAATGTATCACAGGTACATTTTTAAGTTTCTCCTCCTTTTCTATAATACTGACTCTTAATCAATTGCCCAGAGAGGGAACCCTTCATTAGACCTATGACCCAAAAGAAGAAAACTAATTTGGCATATATGTTAGTAATTTTCTTTCTGATGATCAAAGTGAAGCATTTACAGAGTTCTAACAAGGCAGGAAATGTTTATGTTACAGTAAGTGAACTGTATTACAATAAGCAATACAGTGAGTGATACACTGGATACATGTGCTTTCCTGGTACTGGTGTGAGTATACAATTGCTACATGTTTAAATTTTTTAAAAAGCTTATTAAAGTAAACGTATGTTGCCATTAATCCCCCACACACACACACACACAGAAAGACTCTCCTTCATTTCAAAAACGCATCCCCATCATTTACGTAATTGTGAAGCAATTCTGGCAGTCACTTTTCAGGAGAAGCTTTAGCTGTGTTATTGTGGCTATTTTGATGACCTAAGCTGATTCAAACTCTTTACATTTCAAAGTCATTTTGTCTTTTTAGGGAAGAGTGACAAGAAGCCCAGTTCCCCAGAATAACAAGAAGGTAGCTGAGGGGATACTGTAATGTCTTTCAAGTCTGCCTCTCTATTGCATAGCGGTATTCACTGTATGGTATTTTTGCAAAAACATGAGAGCGGACTTCCAGAACTGCTTCAGAAACGGACAAGAACAGTGGGATAAGCGTATTTGAAGTCAGCAGAAATATATTAAGAGGGGTAAGTGCAATGTGCCATTTATTGTAATGAAGTTTAAAAATGAAATATAAACTATTTTTATCAGCCCTTGTACATTCTCATTAAATATCCATTTTTATAGATTATGCAATAAGTCAAAGAAGTGAAATATATAATTACACAATCTGGCAGTGATATTCAACCCCATATAAAGTGGTGTGATTTTTATTTCAACTACATTAAAAAACATACAGTAGAAAAGTATTTAAAAGGGTTAAGATCAGTTTTTAAAAAGTCAAATGTTAACAGTCACTAACTGTGGATGATAAAGATACGATCCCTTAACTTGTTCTAAGAAAAAATATTTTCTTTTTTTTTTTTAAATGGCTGGCTCAGCCTGCCTGCCCTGGTGGTAGGGCTGGTGCAGCATGTGGTACTGGGGATCAAACTGCGGTCTCTGTGGTTTCCTAAGCTTTCCTAAGCAGGCGCTTTAGACCGCTGAACCATCTCGCCGGTCCAACATTTTCTATAATTAGCTTTTCTCAACAAATAAAAAATTAAAATTTCTAGTTTTTTGTAAACGTTATATTCACCTTTACCTACCTCTGTAGTCTAAACATAGTCACTAAAGCAGACTTTGTAAGTTCTTCTCTTGTTTTTTATTGCTATTATTTTCAAAATAAATATTATTTTAGAATAGTATTAGATTTACAGAAATGTTGCTAAATTAGTTCAGAGAACAGGCTGGGGAGATAGCTCAGTAGAATAAGCACTTTCCTGGCAAGTGTAGGGTCTTGAGTTCAAGCCCCAGTGCCGCAAAAAAAAAAAAGGAATTGGATAGTACAGAGAGCCTTCATACATCTTAACACCCAATTTCCTCAATTATTAGCATTTTATCTTGTATGGTACATTTATCACAATTAATGAACTAACATTGATATATTATTAAGTCCATATTGTAAGCAGGGTTTATTCATTTTTATAGAATGTACACTTTTTAAAGTCTAGGATTCCACTAATTAATGAACCAAGTATTTTAATGTCTTAGATAATTTTCATAATTACAGTGTTGCATTTTATAGCTATTTATGTAAATTAAAATTTTAATAGTTAAAGAATACAGGTGTTATGATGCAAACTAAACACACAGAAAATGATACCAAAGCAGGGCACATTATTTGGACTGAAGAATATTGAGGGGCAAAGAAAGTTTCCAAATAGAAGTTTCTAAATATCCCAGTTAAAATATTGCTCTCAGAGATGAAAGCTGCAGATTAGAGTGAAATACACTGGCTTAGAGAGAAACTACAGAAAGAATTTTCCTGGGGCCAGGGAGATAACTCAGTGGCATAAGTTCCTGCCTAGCAAGTGCAAGATCCTGAGTTTGACCCCTAGTACCAAAAATGAATAAATACATAAAATAAATAAATGAATGAATAAATTTCTTAAAAGAAACCAGTGTTAAAGAGGACTAAAAACGTGGCACTATTCATACTAAACAGAATATATAGTCCATCAAGTAAACGTACCCTTTTTCTTTAATGCTTCTGATGCATTTTTATTGTCATTTATTGAATTACTCAGTAAAAAAGTACTTTCTCCAAAATACAGTCAAGGAGACTGCAGCTTATCCACAGTATTACACCATAAGCATTTAGGGGTATAAGAATATTACCAACTACATGCCATCTGTATGTAAAGATCTGATCAGAAGAATTAGAACTCCATTATTTGGGTAGCCTTGTGTAGCTGGGGCTGATCTGAGAGGTATAAGCAAAGTCTTTAAATACTGTTACACAGATCAGGTGCATAGGTTTGAGGTCATGAGTAGCTATGTGTTGGATGTGATTAATGTTACACCATGAAATTTAAGCCATCAGCTTAGTTATGTAACTGGTATTTTAAAAGAGTAAATGGTATTCAATAGTGGATTGTGTATGACAGATATGGTGAACTCTGGTAAACACTGAAATTATTTCTTTAATCATTTCTAGATCATAACTGAAAACAATTATGCATTATATACATAACTGCAAATTTGTAGTGTTACCCAAAAAGAAGTGCTTTCTAAAGTACATTTATCTATTATATTCCCATTTCTTCTTTTAATATTTAACATTTTATGCCTAAGAATTTCTATTATAAATTATACTGCATACCTGTCACAAAATTTTTTTAGTTCTAATGTCTTTTGTTTTGTTTTGTTTCTGGTACCAGGGATTGGACGCAAGACCTTATGCTTGCCAGGCAGGCACTTGTGCCACTGAGCTATCTCCTGACCCCTAGCACTAACGTCTAAACTTGTCTACAAGATAAACTTAGGGTTGTGCTTTAGGAGAAAATCTTTTCTCTTGGAGAATAAAATTCTAGGAGCAAGTGTACCTGATTTTCTTGTTTAGCTTTGCCGAACTGCTCTTGGAGGTTGTCATTGTCATGAGCCAAGATATCTCTTTCCCTAGCAATTTGAGCCAGCTCATCATTTGTTTCATCTAGTTGTCGACGCATTCTGGAGATATCTTGTTCACACATAATGAGGGCTTCAGTAGACTGTCTATTCCACAAATCAAACAGTACATAAGAAGGGACATTTTACTGAAACAGAATAACAAACACTCGCAAGACAGAAGATGGACAGTTAGTATGAAAACATTTGAGGACATTTACAAATGTTTAAATGTATAGGAATATGGCCAACGCAGCACATTAGTGTCTACACTGCCATCATTTTGCTATGAAAGGCACTAAACATATGTAACAGTCAGTGATTTGCCAAATATTTCAAAACTTTTGACATTTAATAATAGGAAGGCCTTCATCCTACCTCTAGCTGTTATGGCTCTGTCTCCTTTGTAGGTTCCTCTTCTTCTGCCCCCTTAAAAATTAATGTTTTTCAGGGCTCCAACCTTGCCCTCCTGATTCTGCTCACACTAGCCTTTCTCTCAGAGAAACCCCATTCATATCCATGGATCTAACCCCATCTATAGCCGGATGACTCCAGGGCCATGAACTCCACCCTGTTGCTCCTCTGCTAACACTCCAGACCCCAGGTTGCAGGACATGTCTACAACAAGAACTCAAAAGGTCTTAAGTTCAGAGGCCAAACCATCTGTCTTCTCACACTTCTGTCATATTCAGTATTCATTCCTGGACAGAAACTTAGTATATTCCTAGTCTTTCTCTCATAAATACCTCATTTTCTGTTTCCCAACTGAAGCCTAATTTACCACTAACTCTTCTGTCTGGATAATCTAACTAACACACACACACACACACACACACACTCTCTCTCTCTCTCTCTCTCTCTCTCTCTCTTAGTTTTTAACAGGTTCTTATGGCCTGGAAGGTAAAACCAAGGTCCCTTTGTCTATCACCCAGACCTCTTCAAGTCTGTTTAGCATCTTGTTCCATATTTATATTTTAGGCTGCAGCAACATTCGTTTGTAGTTCAAGAGGCTCTTGAATATGATTTGTGGTTCTTTGCCATGTTGAAGCTCTGAATGCCCTTCTCTATATTTTGCTTAGCAAACAGCATCCTCTCTTTTAGTTCCCCACATATTTATTAGACCTCCCCTGAAGACTAACAGAGTTATCACCTCATCCATAATGCCAGGCCCCTTTTTACTCTTTATACCTTACATTGTACTTTGCCCTCAAAAAGTGCTGAAATCCTCATTGAATGTCTTACCTTGATGCCTGCTCCATCTCAGCAATGATGTTCTTCATGCCTGAAATGGTCTTTTCCTTAAAGTAAATATTAAATGAAAATTATCAAACTATTATTTTTGTTTAAACTGAATAAACAAAAAGAAAATGTCCCTTTCCATTTTGATTTTCACTTTGCTTTGGACACTTACATCCTATTTTTCTTCTCTGTACTTTAAAACTTACTATAGCAGTGCAAACATTTGGACAGGGCAAAAAAATTTGGATTGTGCTCTTTAAAGTAAAGGCTATACTTAAAAGGACTGATATAAAATTATATCACTATTAAATAATTTGTGCAGTCACCAAGAAATAAAAGATACAATCCCCAAAATTACCCTGTTTTATTTTTCCTCTAGGAAAATCTGTGGTTTGGCATTGGAATCCTCTATATTTATTGGAATCTTTTACATTTATTTGCTTCCTTATATTCTTCATGCAATAAGACCACAGAGATGAATCACATGTAACTAAATGTAGTTCATAAGAAAAATAATTATGATTGAGTATGTCATTTATATTTTTTTTCCAATTCTTTTATTGTTTAAATTTAACAATGGTTATATTACATATTTTCATCATTGGATCAGTTTAGATTAATACATATAGGTATATAAGATTGATCAAACAACTAAACATTAACCTTTCTAAATCCACATTACTTTTTTTTTTTTTTTCTTTTCCCCCTTTTTTTCTTTGAAAGTTGACATATTGCAT
>PVJA010009590.1:0-21051 GCA_004027025.1 Myocastor coypus
GAAGCGAAGCGAAGCGAAGAGAAGAGCCCACCAAATAGCTCAGCAGATTGAAGCACCCACAAGCCAGTGCAAAGGCCAGGAGCTGAATCCCCAGGCTTGCTGTGCTGGCCCCAATCCCGGGGCCCACTGAGATGTCAGTTGAGACTGGGCATGCACCTGTTATCCCAGGTCTTTGGAGGTTGTAAGCAGGCAAGTCACTATGAGTCCCTGAAAATACAAAGGAGGAGGAGGAGGAGGAGGAGGAAGAGGAGGAGAAATAGAGAAAGAGAAAGCTGAATTCACCCTGACTCTATAAGATCCAGTTCAGACAGATAGACAAGGCGAAATAGATTTAATTTGGGTTTTTGTTAAGATACAAACAGAAGATTTATGCTTCTTATCAGAAAGCATTACCACTATCCTTTCCATTCTTGTAGTCTCCAAGATCATTAATAAATCAGAACCCAAGGACTTGGGTCTTTACATGCATTTCACCAAAGCCAACTGAGTGAGGAGGGAGCCCCAGCACCCTGCAGTCTGTCTTGCCTCCTCGGTTACTCTCAAAAGTTATGCGCTGCTTTATTGTTTTCAATGAATTTGTTATTGACAACTGGCCACTATCAAAACTCAGGAGAATACCAAGTCGTTCTGTGAACAAGTTTCCAGCCTAGTATGCATCAGATTTTATAAATAATACTTTCAGCCTGCTGAGGATAACTTGGCGAGTGCTTCATGCCTGCTAATTATGAAACTACGAGAAGCTAACCAGTAGCCCCGGGCCCGGCGTCTCTGCCTAAAAAGAAAGCGCGAAGAGAGAAGCCAGGCAGAATACTTTTAATGACATCTTTGCCCTGCTCTCGTCCACAGGAGACAGGGAAAGGCACCAACCGTGCAAGCATCAGACGTCCTCGTGCATCATGAAGCGGCCAGGGAAATGCAGGACCTTTCTGCTGCCGGCCAGGCCCTCACACATCTCAGTGCTTTTTACATTGGTGAAGTTGCCTGAAGCAAATCAGCAGTTAGGGCATGTGTGCCAAACAAGAGTTTGACGATTAAAAAAAAAAAACAACTTGGAAATGATTTTGTCACCAGATCCAAAAAATGACACCCTAATTATATGCAGTGCTACATAATAATTCCAAGTGTAATTGCAGTGTAATTTCTCTGACAAGTATTCACTATCCACCGCCATCAGAATTATTATGCATAGATTATGTCACCTTGTTTTCCTAGTTCCCCACGATCTCTCTGAGGTGCAGACTTTTCAAATATGTAGAATCCATTTAAAATAGGTGCTGCTTACAATCCCTCTCTCACCGGAGGCCTGCATCATCTGAATAACAACGCACATGCACACCAATGCCCAGCGTTCGGGACTGCCAATCCTGCACTACTTCGTGGGCCACTCAGTATGTTTGGAACGCAGGTGAGGAGATGCCTTCTTTGTAATTCTCCTGTAAAAAAAAAGAGCAGCTTGTCTGCTTTGTCCTGCGCCATCCTCCTTTCTTCTCTTTCCAATGACACTGTTCACATCCTACTCGAGAAGGGTGTGAGGAATGAGTGTGCTTGAAGTCAAGACCTCGGGGCCACAGTCCTGTGCCCCCAGGGCTCCCTGGGGGTGACTCAGATATGGTTGCTAATTATGAAACTGCATATAGCTAAGTTTAGTCTTGGGGCCCAGGGTCTCAGACCGGAAACAAAATACATAGAGCAAAGCCAGCTGGAATATTTTGATGACATGTGCATCCCTCTACGCAGGAGACAAGCAGATCCTCCCACACCCCACACCCACTGCACCAATGCCCTGCTGCTGCCATGGAAACAAATGATCCCTGATGAGCATACAATGAAAGTCCTAGCGTCCAGAAATGTATATGTGACAGGAAGATGAAAACACAGAAAAATTACATGCCAATTTATAAAATCCAGGATGGCTCCTGTCATTGATTTGGTTGGACAACGGTGCCCCCTGGCTGGAGCAAACACATTCCACCTGCTTTGGTGAAGATTTGTTTTTGTTTTTGTTTGTTTGTTTGTTTTTTAGGTTTGATTAGCATCTGCAGTCAGGTGACACTGAAGAAAGCAGGTTCCACACCACAGTGTGGGTGAACCTCAGTGGATCAGGGTGAAAGCCCAAAGACCAAAGACAGGTTTCCCGAGGAAGAAGAAATTCAGCCACCAGATTGCAGCATAAAAATTCTACCAGAGTTTCCAGGCTTCAGTCTCAAGACTGCAACATCACTGCTTGTCTGCATCTCCAGGCTGCCAGCTTGCTCAGCAGATCTCAGACGCGCCAGGGCACACAAACCCACAAGCCAAGTCTTTAAAATGAACTGATAGGCTGGCCAGGCGGATGGGCAGATAGATGGCTAGACAGACAGACAGACAGACAGACAAGGTTTCCACTCTGCCCTGTCCACATCTCTATACATGTGTATCTATACCTATGTCTGTATCTGTGTCCATATCTTTATCTGCCTGAGCATCTATATCCACTAGTTTTCCAAGCGTGGATTTAACCACCCATTGGCTGAACATATTGAGAAAAAAGTCGAGCCTATAATTCACATGTATAAACGGCTTTAGAGCCATTATTCTCTATAAAGCTACGGCATGACATTTCACAGAGCAGTCCCCTTCCAGCATTCCAGACGCTAGAGGTGATCTAGAATTGATTGAACGCCCATAAGAGGGTGTGGGTCGGCGGTGTGCAAAAACTGCACCATTGCATGCAAGCGACCTGGGCGCCCGAGAACATGGGTGTGCGTGGCTCCCGGGAACAATCCAGCCACTTCTATATTTTATTGGGCTTTTTCCCCTTTGGGGAACTTTGCTCACTACAAGCATACTCAGAGCATTAAATATTCATACATGTTTAATGCCATGGATAAATATATGATAGAACCCAGGACTTTTGCACTGAGCTACAGCCCCAGCCTTTTTTTTTTTTTTTTTTTTGGCACTTGGGATCGAACTGAACACCTTAGTGCTTATGTCACTGGCTGAATCCCCCATGCACCCACCACCAGCCTTTTTGTAAATTTTGAAACAGGGTTCACTGACTTGCTAACTTACCTGCTCTTAGTTATCTGTGTAGATCAGTTGCATTCTATTTAAATTATAAGTGGGGTATTAAAAATAGCATCTCTTAACAGTTAACAGATTACAATCAGAGAAAACATCAACATTATAGAAGTTAAAATATTTTTCCAGCCGGGCGTGGTGGCGCACGCCTGTAATCCCAGCACTTGGGAGGCTGAGGCAGGAGAATTGGTGTGAGTTCGAGATCAGCCGGGGCTACAAAAGTGAGCTCAAGGCCAGCCTGAACTGCACAGCGAGACCCTGTCTCAAAAAAGACAAAAAAAAAAAAAATATTTTTCCATTGCCCACAGAAATCTTGCCATGGGCTCCTGGCAGATAGAAGCTCTCCCGGTTCCGGAGGGTGGTACTTACTGACTGCAGAGTCATAGGCGGTTGAGTTGTGCTGGCCCCACGTGAAGGGGTACGGGGACAGGTAGGCGTGGGTGCAGTGCTTAAAGGGCGGCTGATTGGCTGGGAAGAGAGCAGAAGGAGGAGAGCTGTCACCAGGAGGCTCAGCCATGATTCACCCCTAACAACATGGAAATACCGCAGCCGGCACACGAGCAGAGCAGTAGGATTAGCAGTGCCATCAGCAAACGCAGGGCGCGGCTGTGTGAGGAGCAAACAGTGCCATCAAGAAGCCGGGGAGCAGGAGGGGGGGCTGAGGGAGAGCATCCAGAGACCAGCAATGCCTCAGTGGAACGGTCACAAGGGCCCTCAGCTCCAAGGTAGTGCTGTCCTTCATTTACGTCCACACAGTCTCCAGTACCTAACAGTAGGCATTTAAAAATAATAGTTGTAAAAATCCAGTGAATTTCCATTTCACATTCAGTAGTACCAGTGAAGAGAAAATTTCTTCTAAAGCTACTCCATTTTTAAGGAAAAGACACAAGTGATAGACCACCCCAGTGGAATACATTTTGGGCCTTTAAAAAAGTAACAACAGAAACTGGAGCCAGGTAAGGTAGTCTCAGCACTCAGAAGGCTGAGGCAGGAGGATCACCATGAGTTCGTGGCCAGCCTGAGCTAGAAGATGAGCTCAAGGCCATCCTGAACTGCATACTGAAACCCTCTCTCAAAAAACAGAGAGTTTTATTTTGTCTCGAAACTACTTAATTTCATTCCATACCTTATAGTGAAGTGTCTTTCTTTCTCTAGTGTATGAGAAAGACCTTCCCCTTACACAGTCTGACTCACTCTGTTTTTCTGAAATCTAAATAACTTTCATTGGCAAGTCATGCACTGTCGAGCCAAAACACACGGTCAGGTGGCCAGTGTCAGGCCCCTCAAAACGCCTGTGTCACCACTTGGTCCCTTTTACATGTGACAATTTGCCCTCAGCTTGCATAAGTCTTCAGGGCCCTTGTGTTCCTGTGTCATAGTAGTCCCTTAATCTCGAGTTTTGTGTAAAGGCATGCTTTGAGTTTTCATAGGACCATTTCATTAAAAGACTACTAATTCCAACCCTCAATAAGTTTTTGGCTAACATACAGTTCTTTCATTGGTGGAGATGATAAAAATTGCCAACTACTCTCAATAAATTGATTTTCAATGATTAATATTAAAAGTACAGTTGAAAGAATGCAGCATACTCCAATAGAGTTATCCCATTTCAAAGGGGAACTGTAGGATTTCAATTCAAGAACACACACATCAAAAGCAAAGCAGTTTTTGATATTGGCTACAAACTTGGGTAAAGCCCAAATAAAAAGCTTTCATCTACTCCTGGTGGTAATTAAGTTTCATTATTTAAAAAGAGATTTTTTCTAACTTTGATGCTGTGAATATAAAATAATACCTCTACTGCTGCATTTTTACATTTCAGATTTCAATACTTCTGTAGTCAAAGATAATTACTTGCAACATAGAAATAACAAACACTTAAAAAGCTCTAAGAGATGATGTCTGTTCTATTCATTAGGGTGCGTACACATGCGAACAGAGTAACAGTGAGTACTTCAGTTTTGCTCCTGTTTCAGTGCTAGGAGATCACTATTCTTGAACATATTTCCATGGGAAAGAAATGTCTTGGTGACCTTTGAAGGTACCCTGTTAGATTTCTCAGGGGAGAACCCAATCCCGCAGCGAGCGGTCTGCAGTTAGAAGCTTAGAGACGGGGGACGAAGCCAAGTCGTACTTACTATACCAGAACTTATCGGTGCAGGAATCATTGCCCTCCATGACACCACCAAACCAGCATCTCCAGAAGAACCCCTCGTGGTAGAAGGTGATGTTTGCAGTCTGCAGAGAAAACAGACAGAGGCGCTTGCAGTCAGTCCAAGAAACAGTACAGAACTTATTACAAGGACAGTCAGGTTTTAAGGAAGCGGACATGATCCCAAAGAGTGATGGGCAGTGGCTTCCCGCACTTCTCTGCCCCGGATGAAGAGGTGCCCACTGCCATGCTGTGACATCACCAGGCTCCCTAAGGCTGCCCTCCTACTCCCCAATACCTCAATACTGTGAAGAAGAAACGCACTTGCTGTTCATCGGAACACCTCTCAACTTCAGTTGCAAGAAGCCAATAATCCGAGCCAAAGGCCACCAGGAAGAGTAAAGCCCCCAAGGCTCCAAAGAGGGCCCCAAAGAAGATGGCAATGTTTAGCCTCATCTCCAATCTGCCGGTTTAGTTTTGAATAAAATAAGAAATAGTAAACTTCAAACGCCTCACTTCTCAACCGAAACAGCAGAAACAAGAACAAGAGCAGAGTAGGATCTCTCAATGGCGAAGACTCCTTGGGAAGCCTCCCCTAGCCCAGGTCCTGCGGGCTTTCGCTTGCTCAGCTTGTGGCTTTGTGTCCCCTCTGCTCTGCCCTGGAGGGACCGAAACACGGCAGCTGAAATAGCTGCTATTTTAAGGCACTGATTGAAGATCTGTCTTTCTCCCCTGGGTATCAAAAAATAGCTGACCTTCCCTCATTACAGGGAGGTGTGGGAGGAGGTGGCCAGGATGAGTAATTCACAGACGTGGACAGACACCCAGTGGCTGTGCAGTCAGTGGCAGTACTGGCCCTGGTCCCAAATGCTTCACCAGCTTCTCTTAGTCACAAGCACTGCTACAGCCCCAAAGACACTTAACATTCTCTTTGAAGACATCCTAATCCAAGCTAGAAAAAAAATCACAACGGCTAGGTTGGAATTTGCCTTTGAATTCCTCATAAACATTTGGGGATAGAAAATAATTTTTTGGTTCAGGGTTCTGGTTTAGCTAGTCACATATACATTTAAGAGATAAAGAATTTTTTAATAGTGACATAATTATTGACAGTATTTTTGAAATAAACTTATGTGTTGTCACTAATTAGGGAACATTTCCAAGCCAGGCGTGGTGGCACACACCTATAATCCCAGCACTTGAGAGGAAGAGGCAGGAGAGTCAGTGCAAGCTGGAGACCAGCCTGGACGACAAAAGTGAGCTCAACTTCAGCCTGAACTGCATAGTGAGACTCAGTCTCAAAAAGCCAAAAAAAAAAAAAAATCATTTCCAAGGTACCTCATGGATCTATAATACTATTCTTTTTTTAAGAATTTTATTTATTTATTTATTTTTTCTTGTTTCAGAACTTTTGTTTGCTTGTTTATTTATTTTTATGGCCGGCTCAGCCTGCCCTGAGGGCAGGGCTGGTGCAGCATGTGGTGCCAGGGATCAAACCGCGGTCCCTGCAGCCACCTAAGCTTTCCTAAGCAGCTGCTTTAGACCACTGAGCCATCCTGATGGGCCCTATAATGCTATTCTTAATCATTATCCTAAAAGTAAGCTAACAGCAAAAGTCTCAAAAATATGTTGTTTTCTCGATAAAGAAAGGACTTTCTCTACTCTTTCTCTTCAGCTTCTTCAAAATATTAATCATGCTTCATACTGGTACTGACCACCAAGTACTCATGAACCTACAACAGTGGTCCAAATGTACAGCCAATATTTAAACTGTACACATTTCAGGAAACACTGACTGTCACTACCTGCCTCATGTGCTCCTGCTCACCTCAGACACACTTCTCCAACTGTTTCTGCCTTTCTCTGAACAGCTCTGAAAGTCCTCCCTGGAATGTCTTTATCTGAGAACGATGTGAATCCGTGTTCAAAGGAAGAGGAAGCATTCTGAGGGGGACTAGCGACCAGGCATCCTTCCCTGTAATGAATTGTTAAAGTGCATGCCTTCGCCATGCCCAGCCAGATCGCCTACAGTTTCTCCAAGGTTCATTGTTTGGCTCTTAGTTGATTCCTTCCTTTGGTTGTCATGTCTGAATATGTCAGAGATCGATGGTTTTCAAAAGGCTTGCATGCTATGCGTGACAGCCACTGCCCCTTTGGTGACCACTGCCCCGCATCTCCACAATACCAGGCACTGCTTTGTCTTCTGAGCAGGCATCAGGGCCCACCTGTTTCCTACAGTCCTTCTTTTGACTTTGAGATAAACCCTGACCGTGAGCAGCATTAAGACACAGAGGTCTCAGCCAGGAAGGAAGGCCTTGGACGGATGGCTGTAGCTACCTGGGAGCCGGGGAGCTCAGGCAAAGCGAGCACTTCTAAGCTCTAACGCACAGCCTGAACTGTGAGGGTGACACTGAATTTGGGAGCTCACCTGAGCTGACCCTTACCTAAGGTTCCAGCCTTCTCCAGAAGGCACCCTGAGCTGCCCAGCCAGGCACCTAGAGCAGGGGTCGCTGTGAGACACCAGGAGCGGCCACACGGCTCTGCCTTACTCTCTGCGCACAGCTGTATGCTGGGTGTTGGCAGATGTTAGTGCTAATCTGCCCTTGAAAGTGCTGGAAAATTTTATTTTCTCTTTTATTATCTTTTTGCTTTCTTTCTGTCTTTTTATTTTTAAACAAGCATTTATCTGAGAGAGAGAGAGAGAGAGAGAGAGAGAGAGTATAGCAATAACTGATATGACATTAGAAGTAGTGCCTAATAGAAGGCCAGAGTCATAGGTATTCCAAGCATGGTTTTACTATTACACATTGTCATTCTCAGTGTATTTGCTTAGTTCACAGATAGCAGCACAAAAAAACAGAATATGAGATAAGGAAAAAGGCCACAGAAGTGTACTGCTACAATTTTGTAATGGTTAAGTTCCTAAATCTCTGTGTCACAAAGCGCAACTGTTTTTTTTTTTTTTTTTTTCTTCACATTCTTTGGGGATTTAAAGTTTAGAATATCAACAATTGATAGAAAATACCTGTTTCATGTTATGTCTAAGGCGTTTGATACTCAGAAAGATAATGATGTTAGACTCAAGTGCCTCTGCTATAGAAAATAATATCATTTAGTTTCTCTACAGAGTGCGCTGAGACAGCATCTGAAGCTGGGCGTGGCGACATGCGCCTGTAATCCCAGCACTTGGGAAGGAGAGGTTTATGTAGCTCACGGTTGTGGAGGCTTCAGTCCATATTCAGCTGACTCCGAGCAGAGGGGCACATGGGAGAGAACAAACTTTCATGATGCACAAAGAGCAGAGGGCAAAGGGAGTGGCAGCAGCTCAGAGGGCCAGCTAGCCTCTCTCTCCTCCTTCCATCGTAAAGCAAATTCCATGCCCCAGCACAGGTGCAACATCCACAACCAAAATAATCGATCACAAACTCCAAAAGCTGCCCCATGACGGCATGAGGCACCAGCCATAACACCCTTCAATTCCTGGCAATGATTTTTTAACATTTCCAATCCCCAGAGAAACTCTAGTAAGAAGTTCAAAAACCAGTCTTTTGAAATCTAGAGAATACTGAGCTCAAAACACACCAACACATGTGTGTATGTCAACAGTACATACTGCACTATTTAGCAAAAAATTCTAGCTATATTTTATTTGTGATGGTGAGCAGAGTGTTCCTTACTCTAAGGCCAAATTTTCCAACCCTATGCTTGAAATATTCTAATCTATCTCAGAATATTTGATAAAACTAAACAATCTCAAGACAAATATCAGGCACACTTCATGTTATTTTGTTTTGTTTGTACAAAAACCACTTACTACATTTTCTTTTAAAAATATGAAAGCAGGACAGTGCTCACCACTCAGCAATGCAAAGTAAATTTTTAAACAGAATCTAAACTCTTAGGGCTGAACAAAAAAAAAAGGTAAGCTCTTAAGGCTAAGAATCTATGTTCTAGAAACCTAGAATGGTTCACCAAAGAAAACTAAAAATCTCCTTTAAAAATACTTTTTAAGAGCAGATTGTTTGTTCATGGGGTAAACACTGCAGCTCCACAATACCCACAATAAGTCTAATATCTAAGCCTCTGAAAATCAAAAGCTTTTAACAAAGTCAATCTGGTAGACATGAGGCTGCATAAAAAATTAATGAGGACTCTCACCTCTTTAATTACACCAATATAGCTATGCTTGATTACAGGGTCTCTAAGTTGCAGCAAGGATGTTGTACCAAGCAGTACAGAGGATATTCATCCTGTGTCTTTTCTGAAATCCCAAAATTTTAAACTTACTTTCTTTCTTTCTTTCTTTCTTTCTTTCTTTCTCTTATGACTGGTACAGCCTGCCCTGGGGGTGGGGCTGGCACAGCATGTGGTGCTAGGAATTGAACCATAGTTGCTGTGGTTGCCTAAGCTCGCCTAAGCAGGTGTTTTGGAATGCTGAGCTATCTCACCAGCACCCTGAAATCCCCAAATTTTAAATTTTAAAGCGTGCAAATTTCAAAAGCAGGATTATGGTCTGTAGTCCACACCTAATACCCTGAACCGAATAATGACCCTAAAATCAATTGTTCCCCATGAACATTCTCAAAAACAGTGTTTTCTCCTTTGAACTACATGCCCGGTTGACGCTAGTGGGACTCTTCATCTTAGTCTTGTTTATAGCTTAATGTTCTTGTGTGATATCCTCGTCCTCAGTACCTCTTCCACTAACCAATGTGACCACACAGTCATATCCTAAGCATTTTGAGACACAGCTCACAGATCATCTATTCCGACTCGTGTTACAAGAATAATAAACTCTATGGAGGCAATAAGTGATTAATTTTTTGCTTACCGTTACCTCTATCTGCCACAATGCTTAGTCCACGCAAAACTTACTGAGTTAAAAAGACTTAATTTGGACACTGCCATCTGCTGGCTACAGATAAAAATTAGCATCCCATAAAGTACTGTCATTTGTTGAGATTTTTACATATAAAAAAAAATCTGGAGGAAAGTGTTGCTAGTCTCATTGTACTCGATATGGAGCAGTCTAACTAAGATGGCCTGTACCACAGAGCCACGGCACCGATGCACAGCTTGTACTATACACAACTGCAGCAGGCCGTGGATACGCACTGACTTCACCCATGCAGACGGCTTACTCTATTACACTGAGCCTCACTTACATGAATGTCAAGCTAAAGAAATTATATAAGCATTTTCCACTCGGCAAAGGGTTTGCCACGTCATTGTGGTGCTGTGCAATAAACACCGTCATATGTTTAAGTGTATTAGCTCTTGGAAGAATTCACTAGAGCGTGCACTTCAGCAAGGCTTTTGCAAAAAGCCATGGATTTCAGTGACACCCATTAGAGTAGCAAAATCCAAATTCATTCAGCAAGTGTCGTAGTTGTGTACTGAATACTTGCAAAGATCATGAAGACTCAGGGCTCATCAATTTCAAGTGATTTGACACCTTGGCATTTGGAAGAATATTCTTTTATGCAAATCACAAAGATAGACATGTGAAATACGAGATGAAGAGGAAAGACTTCGGATGCCAAAATCTCTCCTCCAAATCTGGAAGAGCAGAGCTCCCTTTGGACAGTGGCAACAGTAACAAAATGAAGACACAGCATGGCTGTTCTTTTTGCAACCATGGGCTATCCATTCAGAGAGGTGTGGTTCACCATTCAGACTGCACGTGCAAAAGGAAAGTTCTACAGAGAAGGTGCCTTATGTTCTCTGAGTTACTTATGGTTCTCTTTATCTTTGGTTTTCTGCCTCAATGTAGATTTCTTGGAATTCATCCTCGTTGAGGTTTTATCTCCTCTAGTATGGGGTCAGCCACTAAATTTGGAAAATTTCTAACCCACTATTTCTTCAAATAATTGTTCTTTGTCTCCTTTTGGTATTACTATAGAGTATGCTTATTTTCCAAATTCTTGAAATTGTTCTGCAACTTGTAAATGTTCAATTCTTTGGAAATGATTTTTCCTTTGCTTTTCAATTGGAGAACCTTCCACTGACATATCAAAAATCTCAATGTTTCTTTTCTTGGCTGAGCCCATCTTATTAATAATTCCAAATTCTTGAGACCGGGAGTGGTGGCTGGGCCTGTAATCCCAGCTCTTGGGAGGCTGTAAACAGACGGATCACTACAAGTCCAACCTAGTAGTGAGACTCTGAATGACCTATAGACCCTTCCCTTAAAAAAATATGCATGAAATAAAAAAATAAAAAATAAAATAATTCCAAGTTCTGGGCCATCACTGAGACTGGCTCTCATGCTTCTGTCTCTTAAGGCTGTCTGCCCTTGTCTTGGCATGAACTATAGTTTTTAGTTTGTTTTCATTGGTGAAGACACAACATAGTAACAGAACATCGGACAGACGGGCTTTTAGTGAGCAGTTTCCTGCGATGTGGCCGGCACTCAGGCTACAGTTAATGCTCGCACAGGTAGCAGTGGGAGGGCTCATTTTCCCCTACACCTCTGCTGTTGTTTTTCTTCCTGTAGTCTTTCATGCTCCCTAGCAACAACTTCCTAAATGGGGCCCGGGTCTTGCTTGTCCCTCAGATGTCACTGCTATTATCCTGGAGAACTGTGGTTATTTTCATAAGGTGTTGGGAAATAAAAAATTTCTGTAATTAGATATTAGTACTTTAGTGTCTTTAACTCTCCTGGGTTGTCCCTTTTGGCAGTCTTGTTTTCTGTCTTAATGTGAGACAAAGGGTTATAATAGTAACATATAATATAAGTTGCTAAATTTCCCAGGACTTATAAAATTCTGGTAGAAAATGTTTCCTTGATGAGAGTAGACCTTTTGTTATACATAACAATCTGGGTGGATTTCAAGATTGTGCATTTTCCATGAATGTATTTTTAAATCATTTCCTTTTCCTTCTTCTGCTGGAAGCATGAGATTTCTTTCTCAGGTCTTCACTGTGAGACCTTGATGGCACTTCCATCAGCAACGCCCACGAAAGCATGGGGATCCCGAACGCCAGCCTGAGGAGCTTCTGCCTCCCTGGTCGGCTCACATGCAGCCTCTGCAAATTCATCGAAGTTGCTATTGAACTGTTTTTTTTGTTTTGTTTTGTTTTGGGTTTTTTTGTTTGTTTTTTCCATTGCTTCTTCTAGCGGCTACCAGCTGACCTCCTCCGCAATTCCCTGCATTAGTCTCTCTTTGTCTTCTTGGGTGGTACACTGCTCTGTGATCGCAATCCTCAATTTATGTTTTTCAGACTGCATGTCACTCTTCTTATTTTAAAAATAAGCCTGGTAACTTTCAGAATCTTTATATGCAGGAGCAGGGACTAGAAGTACTCTAAATTTGTTACATGCATAGAGTCAGGGTACATGCATTTACACCTGGCTTCTTCACTAAGCATAACTGCGATGAGCTTCACCCAAGATGTGACCCCCGTTCATAGTTCATAATGCCTACTGCCAACTAGTACTCACCTGTATGGACACTCCACTCTGATTTCTCCACTCACCGATAAACACTTGGGTAGTTTCCAACTCATGCACTAGGTATATTGCCTCACTTTCCAATGAGTCTCAAATCTCTTTCCAAATCATGACACAATCGCATATTCCCACAAGCATTATTTTTCTATGTCTTACCAACTCTTGGTACTCTAACTTGAACTTATAAAGTGACAGGTCATCAATGTGGCATGGTATAAATAGCTATTAAAGGCTAGGGTTATAGCTCAATGGCCTAAGCGCCTGCAGGAACAAGGACAAGGTCCCAACTTTGATTCCTGGTACTGCAATCAATCAATCAATCAATCAATCAATCAATGGGCTATTAAATAATATTTAGGCTTCTACTTTCTGATTGTATCAGGTGTCTCAAATTTTTTGTCTTTTTTTCTGAATTTTAGCAATGTTTTACGGTTTTCAGTGTATTTGGCTCTGCTGAGTCTTTGATTTGATCTTACCCCATTTAAAATCTAGGCCCATTACAATTCACAGGTACCAGTGTAAGCCAGGATGTTCCCAGGGCAGACATGAAAAACCCTTTCACTCACAATACAGCATGTAATATTATGTAATATTATCAACTGCATATAGGTATCGGTTTGCCTCAGGGCTACATCTCATGACAGCAATGTTAACAGATTCCTGTGTGTGCTGCACAGGCACACAGTTGAGGAACCCAGAGCTTGGGGTCTCCATTGCTTTTAAAAAAATAAAAAATAAACCAGTAAGCAGGCTTTCTCATTGGCTGGCCAGCAGACATTACCTCATTTTTCAAATTTACAAGACATAGTTATCTCTGGGGAATGGCACAACTAAAAGAATGCCCTGAATCTCTGCCATCTTGTTTGAAAAATCTCTAGTCATACTTATCTCCAGGCAATGTTTTTAGATTGGAATTGTTCTTAAACTCTACTCTCTAATAGCGCACATGAGCAAAATTGCACATTGACCTCGTATTCTGCAACTCTACCTAACTCTCTTTATCAGTTCTACATGGATTCCTTAGAATGTTCTATGTGGTTTCTATGAGATATGTGATAAAGACAATTGAACATCTTCTTTTCCAATGTAACCTTTTATGACTTACTCTTGCCCATTTTACTCAGCTGGGACAGTGAAAGAAAAAAAAAAAAAAAACCACTGGAAAGCCACCAGCTAGGCCTCCTGAGGGAAAAGCCTGCAGTCATTTGCAAGGCACAGGGGAAACTGACTTGGAAGCCAGCTGGGCATGGATGTGCCATGGGCACGGATGCTCCTGAAGCTCACTGGGGGGTGGCAGACCACTGAGGTCCTGCAGTCGTCCCCCTGCCGCACTCTTAACAGCAGCAAGGGTGAAAGCATACCAGGCCACAGAGTGAAAGCCACAGGCGGCGCCCTTAGGACCATCCACAGGGAAAGTTTAACATGGCGCCACTGTACACAGGGAATCTTTACATGGCACACCTCCAGGGTCACAAAGCAGGCAATGAGGGGAGCAATATATTTATAAAAGGAACAGCCCAAGGTACTCAGGCCTCACATGAGTAATTTTATCCACATTTCAACTCTGTAAAGCAAACAAAACCTCAGTGGCCACTTCACAATGTTTTCAACAGCAATACTACATGGTTATAATAATTACTTCTCAAATAGAGTCACTCTCATTGAATAGTCTGTTAGCTAAATATTTACATACAAAGTTAAACTTCCAGCTACTTTTACATAGAATTACATTTGGAAGGGAAAATCGGTAAGCGTATTACAAATGAGCATATATATATATGAAAAAATTTTAAAACTTAGTGTTGTAACTGAGGATATAATTGAACATAGATAATAGATAATATCTATGGGTTCTTTTGCTATTTCACCAATTTTTACTTGTATGCAGCCAAAATATCACGTGGCTGGCATTGGTTAGCACATTCAGTAAGAAGCTTTTACAAAGGATGGGATACTTCAACAGATTTGCTTTTATTATCTGTTTGTAGCCCTTCTTGGCCCTACTATATACCATCAACTCAAATTCTTTTGCTTGAGTCCACTGAATAATCCATCCTGCAGAGTGATCCAATGGTGGTCTCATCTCCAAATGTGATACAATCTTTATTCTGCCTCCTGGTGAATCCTCGGATCTAAGGTCTCTGACTCAGTAGAGCTCAAATCACTTGACCAGGAAGCAATCACTTCGTCAGTGATTCGAAAAGGAAATTGGCTGCTTGCTCCTTTTGATTTCCAAATCCATGTACCCTGGGAATGAACAGAGCCCCACAAGTGAACTTTCGTCAGAGCAATCTGTAGGAGTTCCTTCTAGGTCCTTGTCTGGATCCGAGAAGTAAGTATTTGTAATCCCAAAGTTATGTTATTGGAATCTCACCAAGGTAATTTTAATCTACCACTTTCCATGCAACCCATGGTGAAAATAAAGACACTAAAACATATTTCCAGCCACAAAGATGGTTCTCTGGAACAAAGAAAGCGACCCCAGGCCTCACCCGGTTTTATTCAATGGAGGAGTGGCTTGAGGAGGAATGACTGAGAATCGTGGGAGGTAGGTAGCTACATGTGGACTGAAACGAACCAAAATAAGTCTCTACCTTCAAGCTGCAGGTGCGAGGTGTTTTGGGCCAGTGACAAGAGAGTGACTGAAGAAGGACGGGAACACTGATCAGAACAATGATTTGTGAAATGACATCATGGCAGTTAGACTCTGTGGTTGCAAGGATGGTGGTGGTGTCACAGGCATCCTGAATGAAACAGGCAGACCCACATCCAGAACGTGTGTTTCCTCCACTGTGCATCAGTCTGCACCTTCCACAGTGAAGAGGACTAATACAATCGATGGTCTATCAGGTCACTAATAAGGCTCTTCCGGGAAATGGCAGCATAGGTATTGGAGGGGCTCCCTGTTTGTCTGCTGTTTGTGGATTAGGCATAAAGGAACTGCATTATAAGAGTAAGGCCACATCATTAAGTCTACAGCTGTCAACTCTATCTTTAGCTCCTTCTTCCAAGAGTCTAGTGAAGAAGCTCTGTGTGGTTGGTGATATCCAAAGAGCACCCCACTTTATCTACCTGGTTATGAAGTCTCTGCAGTGAAAACCTATGGATGGGCATTCACTCAGGACAAAACGCCTCCTAGGCCCTCTGCCCCCTTTGACCCTTCCATTCACATACTTCTCCAGAATTCCTTGTTGCTAATGTTTCACCAGCCGTGAGAAACAGGCCATGAATAGCATTCTTTGTTTTTGTTTCTCACCCTAAACAAACTCAACAGCAACAGCACCACTGGTTTCCCCCAGTGAGAATAATTTTAATCACCACTGTTCTCCACAGTTGGCCTAGGTAGTCCTGTAATGCTCCAGCTGTCCGCTTTCAGGTTCCACTAGAATGTCATGCATCTTGATGGCAGAGCTCACATTTCTTTCTTCCTTGAAAAACTAAAAGGAACACTAAAGGAGACCAGAGACAAGGATGGAGCGGGGAGAGGCAGGGCAACAGGTTTCAGGGGTGAAGGATTTTGAATCATGTTGTAAACCTTGACAATTGGATTGCATTTTCTAGAATAGCCCCAAACTGACCCTCAGTTAGCTAATGAACACATGTGTGATTGTATGTCTTGGTGAGTACAGTCAATTGAAAGTTGCTCCTCCAAGCTATGCATGTCCTAACCCTTACAATCTATGAATGTTACCTTACATGGAAAACTTAAAGGTCATTAAGTTAAAGAACAAGAAATGGGAAGACCGTCTTGGATTACCCTAGTAGGCCTTCAGTACAACTGCAGTTATCCTTAACAGGGACATGCGAAGACATCTGGCACACAAAGGAGGCGACAGCGAGGTACAGAGCTGCGAGATTTGAAGACACTAACCTAGCAGTTGCAGTGAGGCAGCTTCAAATCACAGAACATCAGGAGTCACCAGAAACTGCAAAACAAGAAACAGACGTTCTTCAGAGCTTCTGGAGGGAGCAGGCTATCTGACACTTGCCAATACTACTTAAATACCTTGCCACCAATACTGTAAAAGAATAAGTTTCTGTTTTCAAGCAGCAAATTTGTGGTAATTTGTTATCACAGCTGTAGGAAACTCAGGTACAGACACAGAGAAAACACGATGCATGACTGGAAATCCCAGGCTGTGCAGCCCCCAGGAATCTCCCTCAGGAAGCTTCGGGGAATAGCTGGCGCCTGCTGAGGGCCGCACAGACTCGCTCTAATGTCTGGGGTCCTGCAAAGGCGCCAGCATGCACCCCGACTTGCCACTGTCGCGTGCGGCTCACTGAGCCTGTGCAACCCTTCCAACTCCGTTCTTTGGCCTACACGGTTTCCCCTTGATTTCCACAAAGCCCACTCAAAGCTTGGGAGCCACATTCAGTGACCCCAGAGCAGTACCAGGCCTCGCAACTCCCTCCCACCTTTCAGCCGCAAGGTCAGCTATGACTGAGGATTGGGCGAGCAGCCCTGTGGCCAGCATAAAAGCCTAGCGCACTGAGCGCAGCTCACCTCTCGCCCCTTGAGGCGCTGCAAAACTGACGTATCAGCACCGCCTCCCCACGCTGTCTTTCTGCGCAAGCGCACACAGCTGCTTCCGCTAGAGGCGTGTCTGGGGCTATTGAGGTGGGGGTGTGGGGCGGGGCTTCGTCGTGGGGCGGAACCAGAACTAGAGGCGGGCTGGGAAGTACGGACAGAGTTACCGCTGGAGTGGAGGGCCAGCGAGCGGGGCGGGGCTTCCACGATGGGCGGGGCTTGTGAGAGGGTGGGGCTGCGGCTCTTCGCGGAGGGCTGGTGTGGGTGATGTGGTGCCTTCGTTGGTCCGCCCCGGGCCGGCCGGCTTCTGCAACTTCCGAGCTGCCGCAGAAGCAAGGCTCGGGCGCGGTGAGAGCCCGCCGCTTCCTGCTCGGCCTGTACCTGGTGGGCTTCCTGGTGAGTGCGGGACGCGGCGGGAGGTGCAGGCTTCGGAGCCCGGACCGGAGCCCCACCCGGCTCCCCGGACTTGCTAGCCCAGCGCAGCCTAGCCTAGCCGGGACCCTTCCTCCGAGATCCCGGGGCCGGCAGCCGCACCCCGGTGTCACCGAGCGGTGGAGCTGGCGCGGGCACGGCCCTGTGTCCTGCGCAGCCGGGGATGTGGCCCAGAGACGCACCTGAGCAAAGGGCTCGTCCTTCCTGGGCTTCCTGGTTGGCTCACGTGTTCTGTGCGCGTCCGCCTGTCCTCACTATGTGTGTAGACTGCGCAGCACAGGTTCCGGTTCGGTTCCGTCTTCGGGTGTGTGTCCATGTCCACCCATGCCCGTGTGTCCATCCTGCTTCATTCTAGAAGTCATGCCCATCGTGGACTGGCCAGCCAGGTGTGTCAGAGCAAGCCATCCATCCGTTCATGCACCCGTTAGTCCCGTGCTCAGGTGCCCATCTCCTTGGGCACTGTGGAGCTCCAGTGCTGTCAGACACAGCTCCTGTGCCAGCGATGCTGAAGCCTTACTAGGAAGCTTGTGTCCTGCCTCCTCTTCTGCAAAGGCCCAATCCGCTCCTCCTCCCCTGTATCCTTAGCCCAGCCTGTGCACTAACTCATGGCAGTACAGAGCTGGAAGGAGCACCCACCAGGTTTCCCTCCTTGGACAGGAGAGATGCTCAGATGAAATGTCAGGAGGAGGCCTGGGGGATCACCTTTATGGCCCCGGGGCCCCATAGCTTCTCCTCTGGCTGCCTTCCCTAGAATTAGGAGTTAGGAAGCCCAGCCAGGTGGGAGGAGCACAGAGAGGGGGGCCCTGTACCCTACCTCTGTTGGGTGAAAAGCGAAGGTCTGGAAGAAAACATTTCACCAAATTGCTGGGCACATGCAACAGAACTGTGTTGTACTCAGAATTCTTCCCGGATCCTTTCTTATACCCACCATGCAAGGCCAGAGGGCGTGTTTTGGGCCTCCGTGTGTGCCAGGTTCTCTCAGGCATTCTGTCAGGAGGCAGGTGTTGCTGGACCCCCTCTTCCCAGGTGAGGTGAAACCTCTCCAAGCGCACACAGTGACCCAGGGGTGGAGCTGGGGAGGACATGTCAATCCGACCCAGAGCCCTGCTTTCTGTGTGCAACGCTGCCCTTCCCTACGGGAGCCTGCTTGGTGCCCAGACACCTTCTCTTGCTGCTGTCTTGAGACTCCCTTCTCAGCTGCTACTAGCAAGCCACTGACCGCAGGTCCTAGCACACTAGTTGCCTTCTCTAAGTCCAGAAAGCAACTTAGCTGTCGGCAAATGCCACCTCATCAGTAAATATGAAGAATCTTGTGATTTCTTTTCTACTTCAGCATCTAAGGCTCTTCTATTTGATTTTTGTTTTTAAGGTGAGGGACTTGGCACTGCCTTAAATCTTAAGGCTTAGTTAAGAGGAAGCTAGAGATGAAATTGGCCCTGGCCCAGGTAACCCAGGCATTTCTATTTGGGGCCCATGACGCCCATTTCTTTTGGGGCCCTCCTGGCCTTACCCAGATGAGGACACGATACTTCAGAATACAATTGTCATTTTCTGTTTGCTGAGGAGGGTAGCGACTGGCTTTATTTTTTTTTTAATTTTATTTATTTATTTATTTATTTATTTTTCTTGTTTCAGAACCTTTGTTTGTTTATTCACTCATTTTTATGGCCGACTCAGCTCGCCCCAAGGGCAGGGCTGGTGCAGCATGTGGTGCCGGGGATCAAACCGAGGTCCCTGAAGCCACCCAAGCTTTCCCAAGCAGGCGCTTTAGACCACTGAGCCATCCCGCCGGGCCCCGAGACTGGCTTTGTTTTTGAAGTCCTTTTATAATTTCAGGGCCACCACTGCAGAATTTCTCAGGCCATAGTTTCTAACCCAAGCCATCTTGTTTGTTTCCTCTTAGGATTTGTTGGGGGTCAGCATGGTCATCCCATTGTTGGACCTTCATGCCAAGTCTCTTGGAGCAAGTCCCACTGTGGCTGGCATCGTAGGTGGGTGGCCGGCTCTGATCAGCTGCCGAGTGCTGGCTTCTAAGCACCTGCAAACGCCTTGGTCTTTATCCCCAAGTGATGTCCAATGGCAAATGGGAGACACGATAAGATGAGCTTCTAAAGTAGTTTTTAATATTACGCTAGAGCAAATGTCACTCCTCTCTAGTCTGGACTGCCCATATTCAGAAAGGCTTGGGGTCTATGTGTCATCCCCGTGCCCCATACTGCCACTGATATGACCAGGCCTGACTGTGTGCCCCAGGGAGCTAGCTGTGTGTGCTGAAGGATAGCGCTGGTCCCTGCCTACAGGAACCCGTTCTCTGGGGATGAGCACCGGGGACTTCGTCTGCAGAGCTCACACCTGCTGTGCAAGCATATGCCTGGCCTGGCAAATTGGTCGCAAGGTTTCTGCGCCACCAGAACCACATCCCCAAGGACTGTGGGTACCTTTCGGTTTCTACCTGACAGTCATCACTTTACAAAGGAGGCAGGAGCTAGGGTTTAGGAGTTCGCCGATTAATGAGAAATACTTAGACTAACGTCTCAGTCGTTCACAAGCTGGACAAATAGATGTTGATAGAAATGGTACAGAATTTCATTAAACAAAGTAACAGGGAAGAATATATTTTAAGGGCCAGGGAAATAGCTCAGCAGTCCAAGTGCCTGCCTGGCAAGTGCAAGGACCCAAGTGGTCCTGGTACCTGGACCAGGTACTACATGCCATGCCAGCCCCACCCTGGGCCCTCCCAAGCCACTGAATCCTGGCATGGTGGCACATACTTATAATCCCAGTGCTGGGGAGGCTGAAACAGGAGAATCACCATGAATTCGAACTGCTTAGCAAGACCAGTACCAAGTACATTAAAAAAAAAAAAATTATGCTAGACCACTAGCAGTATGGAGATTTCTAGGAAAAGCCGTGAGACATTCTACATGATGATGGATGTAAGACACTGCTGTAAAACTTCACGATTTCTTTATAAGATTAATGCAATTATATGACAGTGATTGTTTAATTTGTGAAAAAAAATATTTTAGGAAAAGACACTGCTACTAATGCCCCTCAAGTGCTCCTCTTGCTTGGAGCACACCTATCCCCTTCTGTTGTTTTTGACACCCTCCGTAGCAGCTCTGGAAGTGCTCCTTCATGAGTCTTTTCCTATGCTGTTGTGGCTGCCTTGATGTCTTGAGTGCCTTGGACCACTGACCTTTCATGGTCGCCTTGACATTGGGAAGAGCCAGAAGCTGCACAATGCTGGATCCAGTGGATAAGTGCATGGTTCTGGTCACGCCTCATAAAGACACTCAAGAAGCAGGACTCCTAAAGCTGGCTCAGAAAGTCCAAGGATGATGAGACACGTGTGTCCAAAGCAATCGGAGGATTTTGAGGGCGATCCCTGGCATTGCATTTTTTACTATAAGAACATTTTAA
>PVJA010009590.1:21151-46539 GCA_004027025.1 Myocastor coypus
TTTTTTTTTTTTTTTTTTTTTTTTTTTTTGCTTAAACAGGCACTTTAGACTGCTGAGCCATCCCACCGGCCCATCCTCTCCATTTTGAAGATTTTCTATAAAAAATTCCACTACTTATATTCTTCCAACTAGGAAAAGACACAGATCAGTTTCCTTTCTCTTTGCTAAGACATCTGCTTTTCTGGTTGTCTACTGATTGCTATGTAATCGTTACTACCTTGATCCCTTCTTGGGACAGGCTCACCCCCCAGCTGGCGTTCTTCCTGTTTGCTTGCTTTCAGGTTCCTCCTATGGCATTCTGCAGCTCTTCTCTAGCACCATGGTGGTAAGTCACTCTCCTTCGGCAAGATGGGGAGGGGCGCAAATAGTGCAGTTGGCATTTGGTGGGCAGAGGGCCCAGCGCCCTAGAGCCCAGGTGGCTGTCACAGTGGGCCCTGAGGACAGTGCCTTGTTGTGACAACACCCAGGACCTGCCCCTGCCCACTCCCAGCCTAGGCCCCTGTGTCCCAACATGGAGTTTACCTGGTTGTATTTTGTCATTGTCTGCATTTTACTTTGTTGAGGCAGGCTCTCTCCATGTAGCCAGACTGGCCTTGAACTCACTGTGGCCCTGTGCCTCAGCCACCCAAGTGCTGGCATTCAGGCACGTGCCACCATGCCCAGTCCTAGCACATAATATTGTAAGGCAGTTATGTTACTTGCAAACCAAGGAGCAGTGGTGATCCTCCCCAAACTGCGCTGCCTCGGGATGTGGATCTTTTTAAAGACTAACTTGTCAGTGTTTCTCAAATGCCTATAAAGAGGCCTCCCTAACAACCCTAGTGTTAGGGCTCTGTTCTCAGGATATGTCCTAAGGTGTTTGCAGCAAGTTTACTTTGCAGAAGGTGCTTATTGTAGCACTACTTATATGTTCAACAAATTGAAAAGAACCAAATATCTGATAAAAACGAGCTACTATTAGGGCCAGCCAAATAGCGAGCAGGTGTAGGTGCCAAGGGTTCGAACCCCAGGCCTGCTATATCGGCCCCATTCCCAGGGTGCACTGAGATGACAACTGAGACTAGGTGTGGTGGTGTGCACCTATAATCCCAGCTCTCGGTAGGCTGTAAACAGGCGGATCGCTATGGATCTGATCTAGTAGTGAGACCCCGAGCACACTGGAGACCCTTAAAGACTGGCTGCTATACGTACTAGTATAGGACGGACTAGCGTCCTACTAGCGTAGGACGGACGTGTAGGACGTGACTCCAGAGGGCGGCCAGGGGCAGGCTAAAAGCCGTGTGTGATGCTCAGACCACACTGTTGGCGCACGGGTGGGTCGCAGCAGAGCTCTGGGGCCACTCTCCTCTCTCAAGTACTTTCGGTTGGCGCATAATGACGCCCTTCCCTGGAAACAGGTGCAGTTGCAGGTCTTTATCCTTCTCATTTCCCTACAACCATTTTCTTAAAAGTGTACCCAGCATAAGCTTGGCATTATGAGGATTTTCTAATGCTCTTCGTTCCGCTTCTCAATGTGGCATGAATTTCGAAATGCCAGATGTGACTTCTGAGAAACATCGTCACATAAAGGAAGGAGGGCAGCCACGGCAGGCCCTCCTGAATGGCCTCTCACCCTCTGGCCTGCTGGTCCCAGCCACCAGCTCATGACACTTCACTGATTGACCCAAGGAAGCATGAGGTACCCCCATTACCTGGCAGGAGGACAGGCAGATGTCGTGTCTGGCCAGTGGCGTACCAGAGCTGCACCCCGAAGTCAGCAAGCAGCGTCCTCCCAGCCCTCTGGGGGCCTCCGGGTGGTGGCCTTCACCGCAGACCCTGTCCCTCCCGCAGGGCTGCTGGAGTGACGTGGCCGGACGGCGCCGCTCCCTGCTGCTGTGCCTGCTGCTTAGTGCCCTGGGCTACCTCCTTCTCGGGGCCTCCAGCAGCGTGCTCCTGTTCACTCTGGCGCGAGTCCCTGTGGGTGAGTCACTCCCAGGCCCTGCTTCTCGGCCTCTGCCCTGGGCCCCGCCCTGGAGCTGCTGGTCCCTGCAAGCTGCTCCAGAGAATGTGGCCTGCCAGCATAACAGCCAGAGCATGTCCCCAGTGATAGCTGCACCCTCAGCCTCAGCCCAGCCTCTGCTGCCTTGGCCAATGCTGCAGACCTGAACAGGGCAGATGTCCCCAGGTCCTCAAGGCTCCTCAGTGCTGTGCCCACCCCCTGCCATGCCTCTTTCCGGCCCTGCTCAGTGCACAGACGTGGAACCTGTTCCTGCCTATGGCCTGCACAGTGGGCTCCATTCCCTCTCTCGATAAAGCGAGCTTCTTGCTCCATACCCAAACCACTGTCCTCACCTGAAGCCTGGTTGGTTTCCTGCTCCCAGAATGCCCTTAGCTGCTGCTCCCTTCTGAATCATTTCATCTAGCCATGAATGCGGCTGGCACTGGTGGGTGGACAAAGAAGAGGCCCAGCATCCCAGGGACATCCTTCTGACCAGAGCATGTTTCTGCCCCCTTGCAGGTATTTTCAAGCACACCCTGTCTATCTCCAGAGCGCTGCTGTCCGACCTGGTGGTAGAGAAGGAGCGGCCCGTGGTGCTGGGCCGCTTTAACACAGCCTCCAGTGCCGGCTTCATCCTGGGCCCCGTGCTGGGCGGGTACCTGGCCGAGCTGGAGGGCGGCTTCCGCCTCACTGCGCTCCTCTGCTGCTCCGTCTTCCTGCTCAACGCTGGTGAGTGGCTCAGAGTCGCCGGAGACCGTACTGTGGGTGGGACTGCAGTCGGCTCACACCTGTGTCCTGGGCTGGTCGTTTTCACAATAGCAAGGGACTCTGATCAGAGGTGAAGGTCACTTTGGGCAAGCCTTGTGCTCCCCCACAGCTCCCCCACCTGGCCTCCCACATCCTCGCAGCCTTGCTGTCACTTAGCTTTTTTGTTTCTTAATAACTCTCCTTGCGGAGATGAGCTAGCATTTATTGCAGATCTGAGTTGCCTCCCTCAATGCTGAGTATCTTTTTGAAACGCTAGTTGGCTGTCCTTCAGAGCAGCGTCCGCTTGGGCCTGGGACTCACGCTTCAGTCGTGGCCTGTGCGGAAGCCCCGTAGATCTTAGATGCTGACAGCTTCACCAGATGCGCATCAGACTTGCACATCACGAGCCGCCCAGGTCACTCCTGCCAATTGCTTCCCACGCAGGGCACAAGCGTCTCGGTGTGGCGCCGCCCTGCTGTCTGCTTTTGCTCTTGCTGCCTGGGCGTTGAGGCACAAAGCCAGGAAACCACTGCCAGAGCCAATTCTAATTGGCTGCTCCCCGTGTTTTCCTTCTGGGAGTTTTGATAGTTTCAGTGCTTAAGCGTTTCTCTATTTAAATTTGTCTTGCATTTACTTTTGTGTCTGGTATAAGATAGGGTCCCCTTTCATTCTTTTACAATTCCTTAATCTTTGATTTGTGCATTTGGTACAGGGTCTCACTGTGCACACTCTCAGTGGCCCTCCTGCCTCAGCCTCCCCAGTGCTGGGACGACAGGCACGTGCCACCATGCCAGGTTTCTTGTAAATGAAAATCTCCTTTATTATATATTTTAGTATTTTAGATCTAGTTATGTAGAAAGAGACAGACACGCAGACACACAGACAGACAGGCTGTGCCTTCCTTGCACCCCGCAGGCTTCCAGGGCCTCGCGGATGGAGCACAGGTGCCCCACGTAGCCTGCGCGCGCCATCATGGGAAACCCCCTGCTTGCTGCCCCTCCCCTTCCGGTCGACCTCCTCCGTGATTCCCAGCCGAGGGCTGTCCTGGCTCCTCCCACGGCCGCACTCTCTCCGCTGGTCTTTCTGGTCTTGCTGTTCTCATCCTTCCTGAGGCCTTGCCTGATCGGTCTGCCTAACGTCGCTCAGTCTTACTGGTGTTGTTTGTTGCCCTGTCCAACAAATGCACATGCACGTGTGCACACACACACAGAGGCATGCACGCTGCTTTTTCTTTTTCTTTTGGGCAACTTTTACGAGTCCGTGTGTGCCGTGCAGCAATCTCATTCAGTGTCAGGGTTCCATGCCTGCAGGAGAGGCAGCTGTAACCCCGCCCCTCCCCCGCCCCTGCTCCACCCCTTGGCCCTTTTCTGAGCGCAGCAACCATTCCTGTTTCCTGTCATCTGTCTTCCATTTTGCCCTGTAATATGTTTCTTCTTTTTTGGGTTTTTCAGTCAGAAGGAGCCCTGCAACACCAGCTGCATGTGGGATTACTTTCAGTTTACCTCACAGAGCGTCCTCTTAACAGGTCTCGTTTGGCTCTTTCCTTGGAGCGGCACAGAAGTTGGCGGGACAGAGAATGGCCCGAGAAGTCATAGGCACCAGGCACCATCCAGAAGGACAGACCCTCGGGGGGCAGCCTTTGGCCCCACAGCCTCGGAGACCGCTCTTCCAGGGCTCTGGGCCCTGGTCAAGGCTGCCATGCAGGGTGGGCGGGGCCTGGTGCGCTCCGAGATGGGCGACATCCTGCTGGTGCGCCTGCTGATGGGGGTGGCCGTGCTGCTATACCACAGCAACTTCGTGCTGGCGCTAGAGCAGCGCTTCGGGGTGCGGCCCTGGGCCTCAGGCTACCTCATTGGGTACAGCAGTGCCCTGGGCGCCCTGGCTGGCCTCACCCTGGGGCCCGTCCTGCGCCTGTACAGGCACAACCTGCGCACAGTCCTGCTGCACTCCAGCGCACTCACCTGTGTGCTGCTGCTACTCTACGCCTCGGCAGGCACTGTGGCCACAGTGGTCCTCGCCTCCACATTCCTGTCCTTTTCGACCACCATTGGCCGCACCTGTGTCATGGATCTGCAGCTGGCTGTGGGTGGCGCCCAGGCCAGCGGCACCATCATCGGCATGGGGCAGTCGGTGACTGCCGTGGGCCGCATCGTCGCGCCGCTCCTCTCGGGCGTGGCCCAGGAGGTCAGCCCCTGTGGCCCACCGGGCCTGGGAGCCGCCTTGGCCCTGGTGGCTGTCCTCATCATGTCAGTCAGAAAATCCCACTCCAGTGATTCTGGGAGTGGTAAGCTAAAAAGTGCGTAAGACACATCAGGACAGCGTAGAGAGACAGTCACGGTGCTCGGTTGGGCTCAGTGGCCACCTTAGGGAGGAAAGGGTAGAAGGGTCAGGGCTGGGAGTCAGCGGCACATGGACGGGCTCAGGGCTGTGCGTGGTGTGGACGGGATGATTCGCCGTCCTGGGACCATGAGGAAGGCAAAACTGGAGTGGATGGAGCCCAGCTGACAGGGCCGTGTTCATTGTTTACCTGAAATGCTCGCTTCTGGACCAAACAGAACTCCAGCTGAAGAGACCCTGTCAGCTACAGGAGGGTCAGTAGGGGTGACAGCTCATCGTGTGGGCCAGAAGGAAGAAGCCTCCTGCACAACTCACTGGACAGCGCATGAGGGACCCGCTGGCCACTTGGAGCACCCCTCTGTGAAGGCCGTGTAGAAGCGGCTGTGTCCGACAGGTGCTCAGAGCCAGGCCGCATGGTGCACACATAGGATCCCTGCTACCTCATAGGCACTAAGGCAGGGGGGACCACAAGTCAGCCGCACATGAGCCACTCAGTAACTCAGTGACACGCTGTCACAAAATAAAAGGGTTGGGGATGTAGCTCAGTGCGAAGGCACTGGCTTCAAGCCCCAGAACCAGACAACACAAACAACAGCAAAATTCCTGAGGAGCATTTCCATGCAGAGCAGGGGTCTCAGGCATTCCACTCCGCACACCGGAGACACTGGGCTCCACAGCGCTCATTCTGAGTCCTGTCCCTTCATTTCCAGGCTGTGCCCAGAAGGGGCCACTCTGACCCACAGGGATGCAGGACACAGCTTTTCCTGAGACTTTGCTCAACTTCCATGTCCTCAGCTGCACGGAAGGCCCAGAGCCAGAGCAGTGCCAACTCAGGGACACGCAGGCTGGGCACACTGACACCGGGCTTCCATTGCTGCCGCTAAGAAGAATGGTCGAGGAGCCCCCTCCTCCCAGCCTGCCGAAGTCCACGTTCCTTTTGGTCCTCTTAGAGTTGACTCAGACACAACGCCCACGTCCAACCAAAGGCATATACTGTATGATTGTAAATGAAATTTTAATACACTAATTTATTACAGTGTTAATATGTACTGTTTGCAAAGTCCATGGTTTTAAACATTGCAGGACTACGGTAAACTTAAATATTTATAATCGCTAGAATTATGTCGTAGCTTGAAGATTATCCTTCCTCCCACCTGACTGCAAGAGACAGAATGAGCTTTTGCTTACAAATATCAGGACACGAACATTCATACAAAAGCTAAGTGTCCCAAGACCCGGATGTGCTGGGGATGCTGGAAGTTAGGCTCAGAGGGGCCGAATTCTGGGGCTGACACAAGGAAGAAGAGTTTCACAGGTTTCTGCGGAGACCGATTTTTCCCTCACTCTTAGAAATTCATGTGTTTCCCAAAAGTTATTGAGTAGAAGGCAATGTCTTTAAGACACCACCCTTCATTTTTGAAGTCGAAGCTGGTAAACTTAGGCTTTATTAGTTGGCCAGGCATGTGGAAATGTTGAAAACCAAAGACTGGCCTCAGTAGGGAACCATCTGCTGTTGTACCCCAGGGACTTCAGCATTCCTCCCTCGGGCACCTGCAGAGAACGTGTGTGTTCGCAGAAGCAGCTGCTGCCCACACAAGTGGGCAGGGTGCTCGGGCACTGCCTGTCCTGTGTACCCTTAAGCATTTGGAAGCCCACCAGGCAGTGCCACAGCCTGGGCTCGGGACATGTGGGCACTGGGGCAGCAGCCTTCAGAGAATGAAAGCCAGCTTGGGATGTGTAGCAAGCTTACCAGATGGAGATGTGCTGTGCCCCGCTCACCCCAAATCCGGCCTCGCCCTATAGCCTTTAAGAAGCCTCTAGCATGGGTCCCTCAGGTCTGTCCCGAAGCTGAGACCCAGCTCCTTCTGAACAGGCTGAGAGTCAAAACAAACCTTTACTCAGCCCTAGTTTTTTGTCCCGAAGAACTTGCCAATGGTATGTTTGTCCGAAATGAAATCTCTGAAGTTGCAATGATTCCATTATCTATGTGCTTAGAAGCCATGACTGTGTCCTGATAGGAATTTAATTTATGGCTCCACGGTATTTGCAAAACCTAACTTCCAGTGTGCAGAAGCACAGCTTAATGCTAAAAACAAGTCTCCGGGCGTTTATGACCGTTGCATGGCATCATATTTTCAGAATCTGAAGTTTATGTTGCTGGCTGGGAGAACAGTTCTGAGATAACATCACAGCAGATTTCTTTCTAATTCTTTCTAATTACACAAATAGATATTTTGAAACAGACCTTCTTTAGTTCTTTTTCCCAAATAGCTCATCTGCTAGGGATAGAACTCAGGACCTTGTACTTGCTAAGCAGGCGTTTATGCCACTCAGCTATCTCACTGGCCCCTAAAAAAAATAGCATCTAAACTCACCATTTTGTAGACAGCTCTCTGATAAGAATAGTAGTCAGGGGCTGGGGAGATAGCTCCGAGGCACAAGTGCCTGCTGGGCAAGTGCAAGGTCGTGAGTTCGAACCCTGGTCCCACAAAAAAAATAAAAATAAAAAAAATAAATAAATAAATAAAAATAGAATAGTAGTCAAAATGACTCTGATTCAATAAATTGTACAAATGCTGCTGTTCAAAGTCAAATGTTATTTTTGAGGAGCTTTAGACAGCTTGTGCTGGTCCTTAAGTGGAAAAAATAATGGTGGGTGTTAATGAGCAAGTATTAATCACCACTGATAACTTATGCAACATGGAAGTGAACGCAGGAATCTGGTGTGCGTGAACACGGGTATTGCTGTCAATCTTGATGTAAACTGAGTCACACCTTGATAAACAAAACTCCTTTTTCCAAGCACACACCAAGAGAAAAAGTTAAATGGCTGCAATTTATAACATACATGAAGCCTTCCTTTGTATTTGCCAAAAAATTTCTCCACTAGTGCCCACCCAAGGGCTAATGCTGAGATGCCCAAAGGATCTCCCAAGGCACTAGTGGCACTGAACCTTGTACATCCTGTGTTTTTCCCCTAAACTTACACAAATCTATTGTTTTGTAACCTAACTAGGCAGTTATTATCCTGCCTGAAAGTCACAAACTTTTCAGTTTGACATGTGGCAAAATTAACACCAATTTCTTTTTCCTTTTTCACAATCTCATGGATGGAAAATGCACCTGCCCCAGACCTTAGCAACCCCAGGGTACGACTTTGCTTTGCGGTCCAGAACTTTCTCACGGACAGGAACCACTGCAGTTCCTCGGTGTGTCTGTGCCGCCAGGATCACTGCCCTCGGGCTGGGACAGCGTTGTTCAGCAAAGAAGAGCTGAGCGCAAGCCCTGTGGTGCTGTGCAGGCCTTCCGGTGATCTGGACAGCTGCTGGGGACAAGTGGGCAGGCAGCTTCGAGAGTGCGGTTACACTGGACAGGGCATGGGTCCGTTGAGTAGTGATGCGTGGAACGAAGTGCCTGTCAGAATAATGTGATTTAAAGCTAGGAATTGTGGGACTTTTCATCTCGTGCTTGGATTTAGGCTGGTCAGGAGTGACAAACTCTGTGTTGAAACTTCCAGTTCTGGGACCGGGCTTGGGTACTCCATGTTGCACAGACTCCAGCTTTTGTCCAAACAGAGTTTTCTGGTGTCCTAGCTCACCTGCCTAAGCTTGGTCCAAGAGTGCTTCATGAAAATGAAACTTGCTGACGTGCCCAGAGTGAAGCTGAACTCCTTGATGTGCTCTGCTGCTGACCTCAGACCCAACCCTTCAGGCCTGCGTGCGTGCATGAGGCAGAGAACACATTCAATCTGAATCCCTGCTCCTGTGGCAGAGGCTCAGGCCTGGACATCAGTGTCCACTTGTGGGCAGTGCCAGTCTGGGAAGTCACTGATAAGGTGAGTGTTCCCTTGGGGTCACTAAGTCCTTGGACCCTGCTGCCTATCTGGAGGAGCATATCAGTAGTGTATGAAGTGGTAACTGGTTCAAGATAGCTTTCTGGTTAACGGTAAGGACTTTATAGATGCCCTAAAGAAAGTGGGGGGTACAGTAGCTAGTGCAGTTCATGTGTAACAGCAGTGCCCCAAACTGTCAGTGAAAACTGGGGCTCATCATCAGTTTGCATGACCTTTTAAGATCATTTGGGAAAACGGTGGCTACCATTACTTGTTTTGTCTGAGTTGACTCTAAAGAAACCCTGGATATTTCAGAGCATACATTATCTCTGAACCCTTTACAGGGGGCTATTATACAGAGATAATTAAGGAGTCCATTAAAGTGCTTATTCCTCTAATTAGGTTCCATGACAGAGTGATGTTGTTAGCCTCGTTTGAGGTGTACGTCTTGGAAACTGAGAGTGCTCCAGTGTATGAATACTCACCCATCCTTATCTCATGAATTCCAGCCACCACAGCGCCATTCCTACAAATGAAAGTAGTTCAATTCATTACTATAAAAATTGGAATTTCTAGGATTATTTCATATGGTATATCATCTCCATCAGGGATTAAATGTGTATGTGTGAATTAATACTTTTGTAGGAATTTCCAGAGAAACGGGGAAAATTTCATGTGGTAGTGTACATACGCAAACTTGTTTTAGTGGGCAGTGTTGACCATAGCTGAAGATAAGCAGCCTGACTGAAATTAGAGATTAGTTAGTAATCACACTTATGACTCAATGGGAACCAAAACGATGAAGTAGGAGAAAAAGCATAATATTTAATGCAGAGTACTTTGCCACAGATGTAAAAAGTTTTCTTAAAAAATGACCATTGCACTATTTCCCCACCCTATAGTAGGACAACAGATCCTTACACAGGACCTTGGGAACAGACTGGAAGCCAGAAGCTGTAAAACAGATTCTGAGCCATTCAGAATGATCCCCATGCAGTGCAGGTTGAAGCACAGTTAGCCACTGGCTGAATTGTTGACTGTTACTCTCTGAAAAACTCATTCTCTGACCACATGAAGAAGAGAACCAACCCCAAATTTTATGGCCATACCTATTAGAATCTTACTTGAAACGTTATAGAAAGTTAGAAAAAGCAAGAGATCAAAGCCTGATGAACCAGCATACCATTAAGGAAGTGTTCGGAAACTACCCATCTGGGCATTTGCCCTGTATCCCCCCCGGTGGCCAGCCGCCTGAAGGTGTCAGCTCGGTGAGCAGTGGGTGTCACAAGAAATTCTGAGTGTCGTGGTTGGGATCTAAAGTGTTCCCTGGAAGTCTTGTGTTCAGATGCACCTTGGCAGATGCTGACTGGGTCGTGGGGCTCAGTCACTGGGCTCACAGCAGAGCATGCAGTCTGGGGCCAGGACGGACCTGGGGCTCCGGGCGGCTCCTGCATGCCAGCTTCCTGGCTATTGTAGATGGAGCTGCTCTCCTCTTTTTCTGCCTTGGAGTCAGCCAGCCGTGGACTGGACCCTCAGCTTTACTGCATAAGCCTAGTAAACCTCTCTTCTTTTACATCATGGGTGCCATGTATTTTGTCTCAGTTATGAGAAACTGTTATGGTTTATGTCATGTAGTCATGGGGCAAGGACTTCTAGAGTTTGAGACTGACTCATGACCTACTAGGATTATGGGTCTTAGTACTGCTGGGATTCTGGGCGTGTGTGCCTTCCCCAGCCTGGGGTGACAGCCTGAATGTATCATAAGGGAGACAGACAAACAGGCTGTCTTTCCTCTGTTGCCCTGGTTGGTCTGCTGCCTCTGCCCCCATTTTGTTGCTGTCTCACCACCGTGAGCTGGATGCTCTCTGTCCTGTTCCGCTCAGCCTTGGGACAGCCGAATGTGGACTGAAGCCTCCAGTAACTGCGAGCTGATTAAGCCTTGCCTTCCTCTACTTTGGGTCTTGGGTATTTGTCCCAGCAATGAGAGAAGAGCAACCGAGACAGAAGCTAACACAGAGCGCACTGCCAGAGCTAAGGTTAATGTCACGTAGCCACGCGGCTCCCACTGGCTTGCTTTTATTCTTTTCATTTGTGTATTTGGTACAGGGTCTCACTACACAGACCGGACTCCTGGTGATCCTCCTGCTTTCAGCGGCTCAGTGCACCCCTGGGGCAGGGCCAGCGCAAACCCTGGTCCCTGCACTTACCAAAGCAGGCGCTTAGTCTGCCTGCCTTCCCATTATCTTTGAAAGGAAGCTGAAGACAGGGCCCAATTTAAAAAGGAGGATAGTTCTATATACGTAAAGAGATCAGAACAAAACACAGGTCCCCTGTGTGCTTCCAAGTGATGAGCACACCTGTTCCACTAGCAAGGGAGACAGAGCCTAGTCCTCCCTCCAGAGACGCAGGCCCCACATTCAACAGCCATATGTCACAAATAAACCAAGCAGTTGGTTTGCAGTACAGCGATGATAGACCTCATTTACATGGTTGCAGGTTTTCTATTCCGCGTAGAGATAATTTAATGTATATGGGAAGACACGTGCAAGTTATACGGAGACACCACTTTTATATAATTGACTTAAAATGCCTCAGAGCTTGGTCCCCTCAGAGGGTCCCCGAACCCATGATCCAAGTATTCAGGCATCAGCAGAGAATTCCCAGAGCCACAACTTCTGGAAAAATAATATTTTTAATTGCTCTTTCAAGAATCAAGACCAGATGACCTCTGTCTCGCGGCAGTGGGCCAAGCTCATGCCTGGTTAGGCAGTGCCAATGCCAACCTAATCGCGACTCGCAGGCAGTGCCACAGATGCAAACCCTGCCCACAGCCACTCCACGCTCTATTGAGTAAACGCCCCATTTCCCAGCGTAACACGACGCCCCTCATTACCAGCCTGGAACAAAGACTTGCAAAAGCTAAAATAAATTTCCCCCCTCTCATTTTTGGGGAGGCCTACATACCAACGTGGATGTGAGAGCAGACTTGGGTACCGATTCCCTAAAGGTTCGCTGACCGGCAGAATAGTTGTCAACAGCCAGTCCCTCAGTATGAAGCATTAAATCTTGACTTCATTTTCAAATCAACTATGTTTCAATGGCCATAAAGAAAACAATCAAAATCGTATGAGCATGCCAGAACTTTCTTGGATCTGGTGTTTTTGGAACCAAGTGAGTCATTTAGGAGGGACCCACGCTCTTCTCAGGCCATTGCCATTCAAGTAGTTACAGCATTTAAAGGGATACGCGCTCTTTCCTAGGTTGTCAATGTCTTCTTTGCATAGTAGCACAGATTTAATAATCACCAAAAAAAGAAAGTATACAGAAAAGCTAAAGTCAAGCTCATTTTTATTGTCTTTGCTACCCAACATATAAGAAAAAATTTAAGTCAATAATAATTTAAGTAAAACTACTTCAGTGCACCTTTAAAAAGGGCTACAAAAATTCTCATGTCTTCTTTGGTTCCAGAAAGTTAAGCTAGACAAAATATTTATTTATTTTGAAAAAACCAGGAAACTTGATTTAAAGGTTATTTTTAGTTTCCACTTCCTCTGCCAATTTCATAGTTCATAACTCTCCTGAAAACTTATTCTGGACATTCTCAAAAGTACACATCACATCTCTTGATCAATTATATTTCTGTAGTATAATTCTAGATCAGCTTTAACTTCTTTTCAGCAAAAGGCATATATATATATATATATATTTTTTTTTTTTTTTTTTTTTTCATGTAAGTAGTTTCATTTAAATGGTGATCCTTAGCCAAGAGTCCTAAGCTCTGATTTTATTCTCCTCCGGCTTCTGCTGATCAGCTTAGGAAACTGAACTTGAACCTTCTCCTGGTCACCTGGAAGTGTCTCGAGACTGTAAAGTTGAGGAAGAAGTTTTGCCTCCTTACGCTGACAAACCCCAGCAGAGCTGCAGGCCCACCCCCGAGGACTGCGGACCCTCCCTCCACTGCTCTCTTCCTGCCCATTACCAGGAATCCTGCTCACACCTCTAGGCTTAGTACCTAAGCCCACAGATTTAGGAATCCTTGTTCTGACAAGTTTTAAAGAGTGATTATTCAGAAAGAAAAAACAGGTTAATAAAATCTACCATTTAGGAGCCAGAGATATCAATATTAACCTTTAATGATTATGTTCCATTGATTTCTGCAGTGTTCTAAAAAGTACTCCCACAAGTAGAATCCAGTATGCTATGAAGAATTTGAGTCACATTATTGAAAGTGAAGGGATAACAAATTACAGACTAGTGAGGAAAAAAAAAACAAACAAACATAGGACTCCCGCATTCTCCAAAGGACTTCCTGATCAAAAGTCAGAACCGTAAATCTGGCCAGTGTGTCACATATTGGAATACAGTCTATGAAGAATTTTACCCTCATCTGCTTGGAGGTACTAACTCGCAGAAATTATAGAATATTCTACAGAAAAATTCTGCTAGAGCAGGTGGGCACAGTTGGGGCATGAAAGGAGTCACCCTAAGCCTCCTCCCTGTGTTGCAAGAGCTACACTTACCAACAACACTTTACAGGTGCTGCTCGGCTCCCCAGAAGAGGGCCACAAGAGAGTGTCTCAGGGCTGCGGCTTCACTAAAGCTGCCACCGAGTCTGTCCAACCCTGCAGGCAGATCTGAGCTTGGCAGCCTTCCTGTCTCCATCACCAAAAAAAGCAGGGGATGTGGAAGTTCTGTGTCACCCAAACCCGCGGTAGACAAGAGGAGCAAATTGAGACCTAATTCGTTAGGAGTACAGGGACTCTAGCGGAGCCCCCGCCTACAGCGGCCACTGTCAGCCACTCAGCCTGCCTGTGCTCAGCGGTGTCCTGAGACGTCCCTGTGTGGCCTCTGTTCTTCCTTCACTAACAGGCCCACCAGCCAGGGGCCAGGACAGAGCCCTATGCAGAACTCAGTGTCAGCCTGAAGTTCATCCCTGGGACGCAGGAACAGGTTCAGCCCTTTCGTGCTATTCATTTAACAACGGACCCGCTGTGAATGCACATCTTTTTCATAAATAAAATCTGAGGCATATATGCAATATATTAACATGTTCACTAATAAGTGTATGTTAAAAATTTCAAGTTCTGTCATTCGAGTTCAATAAAAGGCACACATATGTTTTTTTCTTTAGGCCTGAAAAGGATACACTTGCTCGTCACAAGTCACAGAGACACTTCATGGATGTCTTTCCCTTCATTTTTCCTCTTCTTGGGATAAGCATTCATACCATGAGTCGGTGGCTTGGCTGCCATTGGAAGAAAGCACTCCGATAGAGGCTTTGACACGGACTCCAGAGCTGCTTTGGTGTCCGGGATGACAGACCACAGCCGGGCTGGGTCAGTCCCCCAGATGTGCTTTGGCCATTCTCTCTAAACCTTCTCACCGCCCCCAACTCGGGCTTTCTGGTTGCCAGGCTCCGAGGCCCTCCGGGCCAGCCTGGGTGGTGGCCTGGGTGCAGAGTCTTGAGTCACACTGTCGTCCCTGTCCCGACGAAGCCTCTCTTTGGATAGGAGGGGCTGCCGGAGGACGCCTGGGGTCTGAGTGCCCCCGTCCTTGCTGCTGGGGGTTGGGGGACTGCTGGGTTGCACTCGGCCGGAATCCACGTTCACCTCGTTCTTCCACTCCATCTTGTAGGTCGGGGGCAGCCTCTTGGAGAACTGCTCCGGCAGGAAGCGCCGGGCTCGGGGCTGCAGGTTGAGCACAGTGGTCCCTGCGTCTGGGTCTGAGTCACTGCTGCTGCCCTCTGTCACAGAGCAGAAGGACAGGGTGAGTGTGAGGTTCAGAGCCTGGGCATTGAAGGGCCTTACACACCTCGGCAGGCTCAGACTCTGAGGACGGCCAAGGACACAGGCTCCATTCCAACTAAAGCTGAGGGACCTTGGGGCTCCTGTGTCACCTCTAAGAGCATTCATGTCTGCAGTGCTGATTTCGGACAGCTTACTGTGTGCCAAATGCCATCCTGAGAGCCTTGAAATGTATTTGCTGTTTTACTCCTGGCAATCCACCCATTTTACAGATGTGTAACCAGGGCCAGGGATGCTAGTAGGGTAGATCTGGGATTCGGACTGGCCCGCAGCAGGCCTCTGCCACCGCCCTCCATCTGGAGTCTCAGTCAGGACTTGGCACATTGCCTCTGCGTTCGCACACAAGAGCTGAGCCCCGGTGTGCACTTTGCCCACAAAGGCTGAGGCACCTGGGAGCCGGCCTGAACTGCCGGCCAGGGCCAAGAGGACCTTTGGCCTGGGCTTCGGGTCTAGGGAGCTGAGGACATTTCAGGGCATGCAGTGGGAACACAGCCAGGACTGTGAATTCTTCGCGCTGTCCTTCCTCATCCCCCTCCCTCTCCTGTTCCACGTCACCCTCCTTTGTCAGCAACCCTCAACTTCCCCCTTCTGGGCTAATTCAATAAACAGGCAGGGGAAGGCAGCCACGGGGGTGGGCACTCTGCCTCCATCCCCTGTGCTAAGAACACAGAGTGCTGAGGGCCTTCCTCTGGGATCCACAGGAAAGAGCCTAGTTTCTGCATAGGAATGACCATCAAATAAAGAGCTTGAAACAAGCTCAAAAACAAGGCTTAAGTAATTTTATGGCTGCAGATAAAACCTATGGTTGACTATGAAAATACATGAATTCCGTTTAGTTGTATAACTCTAATTATTTACAAATTTTCAGACTTATAACATTCTGTTTGCCTGGTCAAATACACCATGGCAACAGTATTTGCTTTTGCTATATCAAAGAATTGTTATGTAAAGAAAATAAATGATTGAATTATTATAATTTGCAAAAAATTTCTGCAGCTTAGATACCTCTGAAGTTTTTCTATTCTAAGCATATGCGTTACCTGCATTAGAAATGTTCCTTTTCTTTTGTAGCTTTTCTGGCAGCTTTGTATTTTTAGGTAAGGATAAGTATCTGGAAGTTGACGTAGAAGCCTATTTAAAAAAAAAAAAAAAAAAAAAAAAAACCTGACTTAGGTTATATTAATGGCATATTACATGTGAGAAGCTGAAAATTTCATACTACTTGGTCTTAAGACACGATTTTGACTCATTATTCCCGAACCACTCTGAGAAGCGTTGTCATGACTACATGTATATTAGCTAATCCCTTCTAAACCTAGTAGAGATCCACATTAAAGAAGAAAATAAGCAGGACCGTGCCACGGCTTGTGCCTGGATGTGTCCACGTGCTCGGATCCAGGCTACATAATGCTGAGGGTGAGGGTGTGGGGGAGCCCAGCTCTGGATGTGGGTGGCAGGAGCCCAGCCTGCTTGCAGGGGCACCCATCAGCAGGCCAGCAGCCTGGACGGGCTCTGAAGGCACAGGAGGGAAGGCGCTTGCTGCTTCCGGGAGCCAAGCGACCATGACCGAAGCTGCTATTATAAAACACGAGCCAGAAGAACCTCTCCTCCTAAACTCGGGGTGTGAGGTATCTCATCCCTCATGAGGCATGAGAGCCAGTCCAACAGACCTTCAGGAGCAGGAAGGAGCCCACTGTGTCTTCCTTAAGGGAAACCTATGGAAACAGCTACTTATAAAATAAGTTCTAGAAAGACAGAACAGACATGTCTGAGAAAGGAGGTAAAAAGAATGTAGCATACTTAAGTTTCAAACCCTGCAAATGACTGAACAACAATTGCACTGCCGACCTTGACTCTGAACCCTACAGCCTCTGCAGTCTGGGTTCTAGGGTTGATTTCTGGCAGTGCTAAGTTTTACCTGTGAAGAAAAGTAACGGTTCACGTACAACCGCCTCAACCTCTGCTCCCCCGTGAGTCTTATTAGCCCTAAGGTGCCACGGCTTCGGCAGCATGTCAGGAACTGACAGCGCTATTTCTCAGTCACTCTCCATACCTCTTGACGAGGCCCCCGACCAGCTGACTCCCTCACAGACCCTCAGCTTGCAGGCGTGCTGGACTTGTGTGGGGCCCCAGAGAACCTACACTGCTGCCACCCCCGCCGCTGGTGAGGACAGTCATGAGCCATACTAGAATATGCTGGTCAAAGGCCAACTGTATCTATAGCAGGGGTCCAGCCCTGCAGCCACAGTGCTCCATGTAAGTACACATGCTCTGTTCTCATGACAGTCACCTAGCAACACATTTCTCAGAACAGATCCCCACGTCACCCAGCACGTGCCAGTACCACTTTCCCATAAGGAAAGCCTGGCCCACACCCCCTGTCTGAAATCATACTTCGTTGTCTGTCCTGCATTACCAACCCCTGCCTTTCTTCTTTACACTGCGTGTGTGTGTGTGTGTGTGTGTGTGTGTGTGACAATAGCGTTTATTATCTTAATCATAAACACTAACTTAGATTCTATTCCTGAACGGCTTCTCCCCCACTGGAATAGCAATCCCTCGGTGTAGGAAGCTTCTACAGTGCTATTCCCCGAGGTGTGTTCCACAGAGGAACATCCATCCTACAAAGGGACGCCGGCTGGAGCACACCAGGCATTGAGGAAGCATTAGAAGAGGCCTTATTGGGGCCCGGCACAATGGCTCAGTGGTCTAAAGCGCTGGCTTAGGAAAGCTTGGGCAGCTGCAGGGACCACGGTTCGATCCCTGGCACCACATGCTGTGCCATGAAAATAAATAAATAAACAAACAAAAGTTCTGAAGCAAGAAAAAAAAAATTAAAAAATTCTTTAAAAGCCGGGCATGGTGGCGCACACCTGTAATCCCAGCACTCAGGAGGCTGAGGCAGGAGGATCAGTGCGAGTTCGAGACCAGCCTGGGCTACAAAAGTGAGCTCAAGGCCAGCCTCAACTGCATAGTGAGACCCTGTCTCAAAAAGACAAAAAAAAAAAAAATTCTTTAAAAAAAAAGAAAGGAAGGAAAAAAAGATAGAAAGAAAGAAAAGGCCTTATTCCTCTTTGCCTTTGTACTGAGTGAGAGGTCCCACTCTTGTTACCCAGGCAGGCCTTGAACTCCTGGGCTCAAGCGATCCTCCAAGAATCAGCCCTCAGCAGCTCCCCAGGGGCAGCAGAGGTGAAGCGGCCCTGGGAGCCCCGCGGCAGCAGCGGAGCCCGTCCCCTGCGTACCCTGCGGTCGCGGTTCAGGCTGCTGTCCTTCCTGATGCTCTCCCGCAAGCTGTGCCGCCGGCGGATCAGGATCTCCTTGGCTTGCCTCTCACTCGTGTCGGCCGTCAGGTTGTGCCTGTTGTAGGACAAGGTCTGAAACAGAGGAGCACAGGGGACGCTTCACCGGGAGCCTGACCGTCTCCCTGGAAGCCCAAACACCACCACACGTGTGGCTCCCCACCTCAGCCAGGGGCCATCGCATTCCACACACAGCAAAAGAAAACATGAAGTTAGAGCAAAGAACACCACGGCCAGTGCCGCCGAGCTTTTAAAGAATTTGCATTTGCACGGACGTCAGTACTCTCCTCTGTTGAAAAGTGCGAGCATTATGAATTTAAAACAACTGAATTCGCCAAGCTCCACCCTGCCTGTATTTAGCCAGCACCAACAGCTAGAAAAACTACACAACGCCTTTCCAGTTCTCTGTCCTTTGAACAGGAATTCCTGACGTTGAACAAATCACCAGGAGCCACTTGGGGGAGCCATGTCCCTTAGATTGGCTCCAGTACTTGTCCTTGTTCCAGCTGGGATGTCACACTGAGAAGTCACTGCCACCCACAGTGACGGCTGTGTCCCAGCGTGGGAGGAGGTTTCTGAACCGGCTGCACCTGGCCCCCGCGTTTAGCTAATCAGCTGCACAGAGCTGCGCTTCCTTTCCAGAGCCTCGATTACCACGCAAGCGCACTGGTGGTGGAGCTGACATGTGCCTTGTGGGAACGTCCCTGTGACCCGGCAGAGTAACAGGGAGGCCTGACTCCTGTGTGGCGGTGCGTGCTGGCTAGGGGAAGCATCGAGGGCTCGAGGGAGCAAAGTGAGCAAAACTGGGAAGAGATGGGACCTGTGAAGCTTCATTAAGGGTGGGCTGGGGTGACGGGGCAGCTGCTGAGGACAGCAGGAAGGGTGGGCGCCATGACACAGCAGCCGACAAAGGTGACCTGAACAGTGGTGGCAAGGTCCATGGGGAGAGAGGGAGGAGGGGAGGGGAGAGACAGAGACAGAGACGGAGACAGAGACAGAGACAGAGACAGAGGGAGAGGGAGAGGGAGAGGGAGAGAGAGAGGAAAAGAGGAGGAAGAAGAAGAAAAGAGAGAAAGGCAGAGGCAGAGCAACAGAGATAGACTGACAGAGGCAGACACGGGGCTCAGGCTCCATGCGCACCGTGCCGCTGGGGTCTGTGGCCCTGAAAGATGGGGTGCTGCGGACATAGAGGCACTGTGGAAGCGGAGGGGCCGGGGAGGCACCCACAAAGCAGGGGCCCGCGTTGCAGCGTGAAGGCAGAAAGCCCGTTTTCAGCCAGAGGGAAGCAAAGCTTTAGTGAGTAAGTTCCGCTCACTCGCTGACGGATCTGATAGAGGTTCCTTGACAGGATGTCGCGAATTTCATCCATCTCACCAGGCGTGAGCTTCCTTATTTTTTCTTCACGGCAATCACTGTGGAAGACAGGAGAAAGGAGGTTTCGCCTTGCTGAGGATGCTAGCGACAGGGACTGTCTTCCGTAGCGACAATGGCACCACAACTTGAGAAGGCGGATCTCTGTTTAAAATGAGCATTTGGGAATTATCCAGTACCTCAAGATAGTTCTGAACGCTGAGGTACAGAGTCGTGTCCCCAACACAGGTGTGTCATGGAGGAAGTCTGTGTCAGAAACACTTCACCCACACACGTGGCACAGAGCTGCTGGCCCTGAGCTCAGTGGGAATTAATACATGCATAGCATGTGTATACATATATGTGTGTCAATAGATGTAAGTACATACAGACTTAAGCACATAAAATATGTATATAAAATACAGATATATATTTATGTATATGTGTGTGTATACACTTATGTGTGTATTTATACATATACCCACATGTATAGATATGCATATATAGCATACATGTACTGTATAAATACTGAATAAAACACCAAAAAGAAATATGTACATAAAAAAACACCTATGTATTGATTGGCTGGTGAAATTTCTGTGACCAGAGACTTTCAGGGGCCGCAACCTGGAGGTCCCCCAGAGCCACAGTCCATTACAGGATTAGCAAAGAAGTGAGAGGTACCACGAATGACGACAACTGACTATTGGTACTTTGCTCACTCTGATTTGTTCTAAAAGGTTTGAAGGAGCCTACAAAAATATATGGCACCACAAAAACACATACAATTAAGAAAATAAAACAGAAAAACGCAACATACACATCGCGTCTTATACAACATGCTCCATGACACACAAATTTAGGAACATAGATACCAAGTTTTGTAATATGAACTTAATCATCCTTATAAATTCAAATAACAGTAATTAAGAGGACAATGGACAAAGGAGTGCATGGACGGAGGCGGCCGACCTCAGCAGAGAGTCTTCTCTGACCTTACAGGGTTCGTTTCTTCCTTAATCTCAGCTGCTCATATAATTTTTTTGTATCTCCTGAGGTACAGGTGCTGCTGTTTAAAATCCTTCCAGCAGTGGGCAAGCAAGATGGCTCAGCAGTCTAAAGATCCTGGTTAGGCAAGCTTAGGCAACCGCAGGGACCATAGTTTGATCTCTGGCAGCACATGCTGCGTCAGCCCCACCCCCAGGACAGGCTGAGCCGGCCATAATAAATAAATAAATAAGTAAATAAATAAATAAATAAATAAATCCTTCTGGGAGCAGCTGATGGAGAGCTCAAGCGGAACCGATCCACGTGCGAGTCCCACTACTTGGACGCCGTGGCCTCTCCCCTCTGGGCCAGGACACGACAAGGCGCCCTGTGCTACCTGCCTCCCAAGCGGTCTCACAACGCACATCATGTCACTCCCAGAGATTTCATTTCTCAGTGTCTCCCTACTTGCTTTGCCTTTTCCTGTACAGAAAGCACGTCAGGAGGGGTAAAGCGCTCAGCACGACTCGGCGGCCTCACTTCACAGAGTCGTTTTCACTGGGCAGTCTACCTTGACCTGAGACTCCCTTTTCACTCTGCTTACTACCAGCTTCAGAATGCCACTGAGAGCAAAACTAATACCATAAAAATCATGGATCACCTCTGAATACTGATTGTGGAGCCGCTCCTGGCTCTAACTGCAAACGGGGTCCTGCATGAGAGAGACCATGAACGTCTACAGTGGAGGCAGCCTTCGGGATGGAGTCTAGGCCCACTCAGCTCTGGCTGAAGACCCCCAACCTCGGGGAAATATGTGGGCCAGCTCGAGGTCACGCGGAGGTAGCCAGGGAGCCAGGACGGGAAGTTAGTCCTGTCACAGCTTGGCCTGCTGCTGTTCCTGCTATGTGGCAGGTGCACCTCTGTGGCTCCCCGCTGTCCATTTTATTCTAGACTCCATGAACTCTTGTCACCTTAGATGCCAAGAAAAGTCCAGTTCACAGGGCTAAACATTACACGGAATTCCCTCCTCTCTCATTCCTTTTCTTTTTTTTTTTTTTTTTTTTGGTGTGACTGGGGTTTGAACTCACGACCTTGTACTTGCCAGGCAGGCACTTGTGCTATGGAGCTGTCTCCCCAGCCCCTCCAAAAATTTCAGTTTTCTTTTTTTGTAGGGCCTGGGTTCGAACTCACGACCTTGCACTTGCCCAGCAGGCACTTGTGCCTCGGAGCTATCTCCCCAGCTCCTCCTCTCTCATTCCTGCTTCCTCACAGTAACTTGTCAATCAAGTTAAATTTAGTTTTTGAGCATCAACAGCCAAGAACCCCCAGGAGCCCATGCTTCCGTCCCTTCTGCCACAGAGCGCGCTGAGGCCTACCCGACGAGGACTCGCACTGGCCGCAGGGCACTGTCCTGGTGGCTCGGCTACTTATGGTCCAAAGTCCCTGCATCACTAAATTCAGGAGACAGACTCGGCCTGCAGATCTCTGTCCTGGCTGCATATTAGAAAGATCTGAAGAACTGTGAAATATGCCCGGCATTCAGTACCAAAGATTCTGATTCCGTGGAGTGGGGGCTGGGCATCTGCATTATCTAAGCAACCTTGGGATTTTCCCATGTGCAGGTGGCACTGTGACTGCCTGGATCCATGTCCCTGCCATCACTGCCCCTTGTAGAACTTCAGCTGCAAGCCCGTAGTTACTCTACAAGGAAACAGCTCTCTTAGCACGTGCATGACTATAGCACCAGTTAGAACCCAACCCGAACCAGGCCACTGCGCAGCACTGGCTGAGGGACTTCAGTTACTGCCAGTAAACACTGGCTTTGCCAAGGCAAACGTAATCAAGGCACAATATCCTAAGCATAACAGAATTCTTTCTTAATACCATCCGAAGCTCGCGTGGCGTAGAACGTAGCAACACAGGACACGCATGTCTAGGCCATTCTGTTGAAGCTCGCACTTCACTCTACTCTGAGATCTGCACCATTCCAACAATTCTGCATTACTTTTGATTTCAAAGAATTGCGGATGCATATGTAGCAGTGCGAACTTTTCTTTGCAAAAGCCATACTTACTTTAGGGACGCAAAAGAAGGGACGGTGCTGATCATCCCCGTCTCGGCCATCTCAATGGCGTGTTTGATTTCAAGCTTTTTATACAAAGACACGATGCTTGACTTGGGTTGGTTTTCCCGAATCAAAAGCTTCCGAAGGTACTTGTCATCAAATTTCTTAAACCTATCAAATAAAGAAAGTCATTGTCAATGACTGAATACTGCGCCAACTAAAAACAGCTCAAAAAGCCTCCTCCAGGCAAAACTTGGTCGCGCCAGTTAGCCAGCTTGATGACAACGTCCATTTTTATGTGAGCATAAATACATACACTATACATGTGTGAAATCCAGCTACGAATATATATGCATACACATGGACACTTTCTGTGGCTGTAACACACATATCTTAGTGTTCCCTAAATACACGCACCATTTCCTCCTCTCTCCTCCAGGAGGATCACTCCCGTGTGCAGCCAGAACTGCTGGGACCCAGCTCAGGCTCCTGCCGGCAACACTGCGGAGGGTGCGCTCAGAGCCCGCGCTCCAGGGCCAGCGGCAGTTCTCGCCTTCCTGACTTCGCCCATTCACTGCACTGCCTCATTGCTTCCCTGGGGACCCACCTCCTCTTCCTGACCTCCCTTGACGGGTTCCTTTTCTTCCCTCAACCTCCAACTGTGAGGGTGCCGTGGGGAGCTCGCTAGATCCCCTTCCCTACCACACTCACCTGGGGCACCTGACCCAGCCTCGTGGCTTTGCACAGCATCTTTACACTAGAGACACCCCAAGCTGATGCTCCTGTTTCTCTCCCTCCCCCAGGCCCTGGACGGGAACATGCCTGGGCTACCAGCATCTCCCGTCAGCTGACAGCCCGGACTCCATGTGTCCACACTGGGCTGCTCTTCCCGCTATCCTGCCCAGCCCAGTGAACCATGACTTTACTGTCTGTTGTCTTTGCTGCTCTTCTAGCAGGGTCCATGGCATGGGCTGCACCGTGCCCACCTAGAATTCACGAGATCACTGCCTGGTCCCTAGGGCGCCAGCATGGGACTACCTGTGGGGGAGGGTCTTTATAAGCATGATTGAGATCAAGCCATTATGGTGGGCACCCATCCAGCATGGCTGGTGTCCTCCTCAGAAGGGGTCATTCAGACAGAGGGAAGCCAACGTGAAGAGTCAGGCAGAAGAAAGCCTCCTGGAAGGAAGGAGGGAGCCCTGGAACAGACCCTGCCTGCCAGCCCCAGAGGACCTGACCCGCTGGCCCCTTCCTCCCTGGCTTTCACCCCCCTGAGCCGCCAGATGCCCGGCTTCTACTGCCAAGGCCTCCTGCTGCATGGTGCTGCGTGCCAGCAACACTAGCAGGCTGCTGTCCACGTGTACCCTCACTGCAGTTTCTGTCCCTTTCACCATCAAAATATACACAGAATTCAACCATTTGTCCCCACCTCTGGGGCTGTCACCAGGGTCTAACACTTGATCCTCTTCACTGGGTCCTGACCCCTGCGGAAACCGGGCACTCCTGGGAGCACACAACAAGGAGTCTGCTGTGCTTCTGCACCAGGCAAAAGCCTGCAGACCTGGAGCCCTGCTCCACTGGGGTCTGCACCTCTCAGCCCGAGCTCCCCATCCCCACGCGCAGCCTCCCTCGGGGACTTCCTGTTTCAGGCACATCCCGCAGGCTCTGGGCCCTACGCTATTCCTCCGCGAGGAGCTTCCTTCCCAGATGCCCGCAGGGCCATGCACACACCAACCTTGGCTTCCTACGGGGGCCTTTCCTGTCCATCCTGCTGCAATCCCATATCCCACTCTTGACTTGGCTCCCAGCTCTTGCCAGCACCGACACACAGCTCACCTACTTACACTGTTTACTGTCTCCTGGCCTAGGAATGTGGGATCTGTAGGCACAGGGACTTGTCTAAAACAACACCTGGCCCCTCGCAAGCATGTGTGATCGAATGCAGCTATTACACTTGGGGCAATGGCTCCCTGTGCCCGCAGCTGCTGCTGTTGCATTACCCAGCGAGGTCTACACACTGCGGCCTCAGTGCTCAGCCCTGCTCTTCCCCCAGCTCTGAGCTCAGTGATGCCAGTGGCGGAAGAGTGCCTGCACAGGCACAGGCACAGGCACAGGCTTGCGTCCTGGAGCCGATGTCTTGGGCTGCCATGGTTATTACCCCAGCGCAGGCACAGAGCGGCATGGAAGAAGGTGCACACAGCAAGAAAGAGGCAGCGCGGCCTCGCTGCCTAGACTCAGGCGACCACCAGGTGGCCCCAGCCCGGCTGACTGGACGCCTCTTGCCCCACGGCCTGTGACAGTGAGTGGCTGCCGCTCTCAGCTGCCGGGTTTTGCAATGTGCTGTTATGCAACATCATGACAGCAGTCGGTAGAAGAGAGGCCCCGCCATAATTACTTATTGAGAAAGAAACAGGCGGACTGCAGTGATGGCCATAAACTGAAGGAGGTTTACAGGCACACCTGGGCTATCAAAGGAGCCAATGTGCACTCGCACTCTTGGCACTGGTCCTTGGCTCTAAATACTAGAGGGCTCTGAATAATTAAAGCGGGGCTGTTCGGAATGCGCGCTGCTATTGAACGGTCCCACTGTAGAACGGGCCGACTGTTTCCCATGTTTATTTTTCATTTCACGTCAGGCCCATCCAGCGGGCCGGGATCCCCCGCAGAGGCACAACCTCTTCTGTAACGTCTTGGATTGTTGTTGTTTTAGCTTGTCACCAAACCTCAGCAATTGAAAGGGTAAATGGCAAGGACAATGGCGTCTGATCCGTCCTGCCGAGGGACTGTGTGCTTTCTTGTGACTGGCTCATTTCTCTGCCAAGCCACACACAGGTATTCTCTTTCACCATCATTAGACTCCATTGTTCGAGGCTGAGAAGCATCTCCACCATTTGGTCCTTTCACTGCGCTCCCAAAGGATCAAGTATCTCAAGAATTCTCTGCCAGGATCCGTGGCAATGCAAAGCCAGAGGAACATGGCAGGAAAGGA
>PVJA010009590.1:46639-60290 GCA_004027025.1 Myocastor coypus
CCCTAACCATATACAAATTAGAGACATGATCTCCAACTAATTTTATAAAAACATTACTGACTTATTTTTTTACCTATGAGGCCTAGTATATATGAAAGTGCAGCAAATTATTTGAAATGTATCTAGAAATAATTTTACATGGAAATCTATCACTGCTCACAAAGCCTATGAACTATATTTGATGCTGAATAAAATATTAGACACAGAATCAGGCTGCCACTCTGGCAGGAGGTGCAGGAGGACCTGCTGGCCTTAGCATGCCCTCCTGGAGCACAGGCAGGGCCCCCAAGTGTCTCTGCTGCGAGGACAGAGCCCCACCTCAGACGTTCTACACGGAGCCCGTACGGTGGAAGAGGCCGCCCTGCCTTCCTCGTCCCCGTGTCCAGGCTGCGGGCCTGAGTCTCAGCCCACTCTGCTCAGTGTTCTGCCCCCTGTGGGAGCTAAAGGGGCAGTGTAGACAGGGCTCCCTCTAAGCTTCTGAGAGGAAACCAGGCTACGGTGCAGGTCGCTTCAGGAGCACACCCATGGGGTGCCAAAGAAAGGCAATGCATGTCTCGGTGGAAGGCAGAGGGGGCAGAAGGGTGTGGTTCCCGGGCTTGTGGGCACTGCGGGAAGGCGCGACAGCTTCCCACGGGGCGAGGCCAAGGCTCCACCTCACCTGCACAAGACAGGGTCCCAGAATGCCAAGGAGCGTCATCAGTGCTCCGGCTTCTCTCTGGCCTGCAGGCAAGGGAGCATTTGCAGGAGAAAGGGCCATTTTTCATGTGTTTACGGGGAGCTTTATTATTTGTTTTGTCCCCATGTGGTGATCAAGGTACTTGCTCTGTACATAAAGCTTGTCCTTTACTTATAAAGCACCTTTCCGTAGTCAGCAGCACTGTAAAGCCTCTGGACGTTGATCCAGCAGTAGTTTTGTGGCTCGTCATATCAAGGGTCCCTCCACCCACCCGGCACGCACACACCTGTATGTGGTGGCACTGTTTTCTCTTCACTGGTTGCAGAACTTTAGAGGCCTGAGTCTGTGCCTTATTCTATTACAGCTCAGCATCCCCACAGCACTCGTGAGCACACAAGCTCTTGGGGCTCTCTACCATTAAACCATGCAGACTGGCCGGTTAGCCCACCTCATGGGAAGGCGCAGTGGGGACAATCGGTCAGCAAGGCAGCAAGGAGAGGGAGCCTCTAGGTGCAGACTAGAACATGTCTGCTTGTCAAGGCCCGGCTGACGCATATCCTCCCCGCCAAAGTCTCATGAACTGGCACCGCACAGATCACACCCTGGGAGGAAGGAGGGGCCCTTGGCTCCACAGCGTCAGCAGTGCCAGCATGGCACCGGCTGGGGGAGGGGACCAGAGGCCTCCAAGGAGCCCCCTGGGGCCCTGGTGCCAGCCCTGCTGTCACACAGAACCTGGGCTTCTGGTCCCACAGCTCTGGTTCCTGCTTACGTTCAAGCATCGGTGCAGTCCTGCCTGTGTACGTGATTTGTGTAAACATGCTTAGCCTCTCAGATAACTGAAGGCTTTGCAAAAGCAGGTCCAGGATTTTCGCCTGCTTAGTGACATCCTCAGGCTTCTGCGTCTCTGCAAGTGACAAAGCCCCTGGCCAGTGAGGCCACAAAGTAGTGACAAGGCCTTCTTTAAGCGCTGTGTTCACATTCTTCGGCCTCCCGGGCCAGCAGGTACACCCAGAGAAGTGCTCTGTGGCCACGTGTGGCAGCCTCTGGGGACTTCAGGGAGGGGCAGGCGGCACACGGCCTCTGACTCCTGGCCACTGTCCTTCCTACTCTCACCCTGTAATGGCCGACAGTGGAGTGGCAATCAGGCCCACAGGAGGACTGGAGGAAATGGAAGCCGCTCGTGGAGAACGGATGAGAGAGGCCCCGAGGACTCCGTGGCATGGAACCTTCCGGAACTGCCAGTTACACCAAAGAGAACCAACCTTGCCTCTGCGACTCTCACACCGCATCCCTGCTCTAGCTGAACTTTTCCTTACAAGACACACTATGGAGCCGCATGAAGATAAAGAACCCTCACAAGTAGCAGGACTCATCGCCACGTTCAGCTCCCAGGGTGACCCATGACCCCTCCTAGGGTGGCAGAATGGCTTCCTTACTTGTCTCTCCAGAAGTTGTGACCCCAGTGTCCACAGACATCTTCGATCCCGGTCTTCACATGATCAAAAAACTGAAAGCAGAAGAAAGCGAGTGAACGGCTTGGTATTCACCTCGGTATGAGTCCTTTTCATGCCCGCTGTACCCCGCCTAAATGCTAACAGCACCGGTGCCACTGGTTTCTTATTTGTTTGCTTTACGACAAGCAATAGAACAACTAATTGTCTTCAAACAAATTGAAATGCTTGTCCTATCAATAGCTGAAAATGCTTCGGCTTCGTGGGTGTGCCTGACAGTTTGCTCATAACTTTGTTTTTTCGGCGTTTCTTTGTTTCTTTGTTTGTTTTCTATGGCAGTCGCAGCCTCCCTGGGGGTGGGGCTGGCACAGCATGTGGTGCCGGGGATTGAACCGCGGTCCCTACGGTTGCCTAAGCTTGCCTAAGCAGGTGCTTTAGACCACTGAGCCATTTCACCGGGCCCTGGTCATAACTTTGAAAATAAACAAAGAATGGTAATAGGCATCTACTAGAAACACGCAGCTGGAGGGGGTAAGGGCAGCGCTTGGCTCCCTGCCCATGCACGAGTCTAACAACACAGAGTCGCCCCCAGGCCTGCTCCCAGATCTGGCCCCGCCCATCTCTCGGCTGCTTCCGTCTCCTCCCGGCCCTGAGCTCTGTGGTGCCCAACTGGCTGGCGCTGTCACACCGCCAGCACCTACCCGACAGTGGATCTCCTCACTGACCGCTTGCTGCTTCTTATTGGATCTTTTCACATCGAGAAACTCCACGAGTGGTCGGATGGTGATTCCCTACCCAGGAAAGAGAACAAGCACTCAATTTCCTTACAAAATGGAATGAAAAATCCAAGAATAACTCCGCTTGTTCTAAACCTGGCTGACCAACAATGGAAGGTATTAGGCAGCCAAGACTTGAGGCAGCAAATGCAGCATTTTATTAATTTTTTTCTCCCTTTCTGGTATCTGGTCTGCCTACCAAAGCCTGCGTTCCATACAAAACAATGGACAAAGGCTGAAGGAATTTAGAAAGTACAGTTATCCAGGTTGAAGGAATCACCTACCTATGCTACTTACAGAAAAATCTCCCAGTGGCTCTCTGCCTCACCCTCCGGGTCAGGCCGTTTTCACTGCACTCTGGCTGCACCCAGGCCAGGGGCTTGGGTGCCCAGGAACGCAGCAGTGAATGGTGCAGGTCAAGGGCCCACACTGGGACTCTGCAATCTAATATAAGGCCAGCTCTCCTCAGACTCAGTGGGAAACAGCAGCAGAGGATGAGAGGAGCAGGAAGGTCTCCTGCGGAGGAGGCCCGCAGAGCAGACCTAGCAGGGTGCTGAAAGCAGCACCCAAGCAGACAGTGGTCTCAGCCAGCGTGGGGACGGAAGGGCACACGGTGAGCCTGGGCAAGTGTGGGGCGCACTCAAGGAAGGGGTGGGATGCTGAGCCCTACAGTGAACCTGGAAGAGAGAAGGAAATCACCCAACACTGTGAAAGCCACGCCCTGGGACCTTCAGGGAGCGCCTCCCTGCGGCACGCAGCACCTTCTGAAGCACTCCCATGGGTGACAGGAGCCACAGAAGGGTGCACCCCACTGCCACTTGGTCTGGGGACCAGCCAGCCAAGCAAGAGGGGACAAAGAGGCGGTGATGCATAAATACTGGCAAGGCAGGGATGGGACTTCTGTGGCTAACAGACAACCTACAGGAGGCTGAGGCAGGAGGAGCACCACAGTCTGAGGCCATCCTGGGCTACAAGGAGACCCTGTCTCAAAATACAAATGCATCAAAAATGAAATCTGGGGAAATCTTTTAAAAAACAAAAATAACTCAAAATCAGCATGTACACTTCATCCCAGATGCTAATTAAAAATGTAAAAGAGCAAATATATAATGAAAAACATAACGTATGTAACTCACATATAAAGTAGTAGCACATGTGCTACTGTATTATTTACATATCATAAATAATATATATATACATATATATTAGATTACTAGATATATTCTATGGGCCCATATATTATTTACATACCATATATATACATACATACATATATATACATAGATTACTAGATATATTCTTTTTTTTTTTTTTTTTTTTTTTTTTTTTGAGACAGGGTCTCGCTATGCAGTTGAGGCTGGTCCTGAGCTCACTTTTGTAGCCCAGGCTGGTCTCGAACTCGCACCAATCCTCCTGCCTCAGCCTCCCGAGTGCTGGGATTACAGGCGTGAGCCACCACGTCCGGCTTACTAGATATATTCTATGCACCCATATATTACATATTTTGTCCTATCATAAATCAATAAACCTGAAAAAAAAAAAGGATGAATTAAACCTTTAGGAGGAGAACTATAAAACCTAACCAAAGAATATTAAAAGCATTTGAGTTTTAAAAAGACATACATAGTTCCTGATCAAACAATGATCTTGTGATGATAGTTTTATCTTAACTACCATGTACATACAGCACAATCCCAATATGGATGCTTAAAGATGCTTAGCAGAACCTGAGAGGTTTATTTTAAATTAAGCCTGAAGAAGAAATTTAATAAGAAAACTTAGAAGAAGGAGAATACGAGGAAAGCCACAGACACAAACTAAACCGCAGCCATTGTATTAGTCACACACTGCTGTCACCCAGAAGGGCAGGGGAGACCGGGGCATGGACGGTGGGAGGTGACAGCTGAGCTCGCTGTTGGGGTGCTGGCCACTACCCCTGCTCCGGTCAGAGGGATGCTGGGCGGCGGGGGGGGGGGACCCCGAGGTCGCTCCCTGCCTGAGGTCTTCATCCTGCCTTACCCAGGCACATCTTTCCATCAGAGGGTGCTTTGGCAGTGTTGCACATGCACACGCAGTGAACACACACGCTCATGTGTGTGCATGAACACACACACACACACTAATGCATGCACAACGACAGACATTTTAAAAGCAGGTCATGACTTTTGTTCCGTCAACAGCTCTGGGCATTTGTGCGCTTCACTTTCACTCTTGCTTTCTGAGGCGCAAACTGCATCTGGTGCAGGTGTGGGCGGGACACACCTGCACACCCCTGTTGTGTTTCAGTCTGCTAATGGGAGCTACGGGGGAGGGGTTGCCATTCCCCAGTCAACACAAGCTCTGTAATTTTCTACTTAGGTAAATAACAGGGATGTCAACAAGTGGCTTTCAGAGATGGGTGACTGGACCCAGTTTGAGGTTTAGGAGTCACTCATCTAGCAACAGCTCAAGGAAAAGTCAACAAAATCAGTTCCATTTTTAGCACCATATAATATGGGCTGACAATGCTACTGCTGTTTCACATGGTTTTTTCCTCCCTATTGATATACACTTAGTAAGCAATGAATGACTGTCCAGGATTTGGAAATACAGCACATCAAGAGAGGACACAAGGCCAGGCCCCACCCTGGCTCCGATTCCTCCTTTCCACAGAGGAGCCGTATGCACCACGTGAATAAATCACAGCTATCAGCTCCAGGGGCCAGCGAGCTTCTCACGCACATCAACTCGTGTTTCTGAAAGCAGACGGCGTAGTGTGCCAGGCAAGGGGGTCTCTGTGAGCCTGAGGCCAGCCTGGGTTACAGCGATTGCAACCTAAGCTGCACAACAAGACCTGCCTCAGAGAGAACAGCAGCAACAAGAAGCCAAGGAAGTGTTATATGTTTGAGTTTATGATTTAAAAACTTGGAAAATTATGTTTGATTAATTAGTTCCTGTCATGTGAATTATTGCCAACTAGGAAAAGGCACAAATGCACCTCTCGCTCTCGGCCGCCCTTTTCCTCCTCCACTTGCTTCCATGCACCCACTGCGGGGTGGAGGGCAAGGGCAGATGTCTCAGTGGCATCCTCTCAGGGAGACACAACACCTGCCACACCTTAAAGAAGAAGTTTTGGTTCAGGGTCAGCTGGCGCAGCCGCACAGTAAAGGAGAAGGAGCTCACCACCCGGAGGCAGACGGCAGAAATGCACAAGCAGGGGCCCGCAGGAGACCCCTTCCAGGGCGTGGCCGCAGCGCCCCACCCCCTGCAGCCCAGCTCCACCTCCCAGTGCCCGAGTGGGCTCTAAGTGGGCCATGGAGGAACTCACTGACAGCACCTCCCAGGAGCCTGCAAGGCTGTGGGGGAGGCCTGGGTATAGCCCGCAACAGCACATGTGCTCAGCATGTCTAACTGAGCTGGCTCTTAGCTCGTGACAGCCCCCTGTCTCTGGTGGGAAGCGAGAGGCATACCCTGGGGAAGGAACTTAATTTTACCCTCACTGGAAGATTTCCAACTCAGAATACCTGGGAGCGCTATATAAGAGCAGCAAAATACTTCGTTGCTGTCCACGCACTATGCGGGCTGAAAGATAAGACCTTAGTTTTCCAACTGCTGGAAAATGTAAAGGCAAAATGCAGGTTAAATTCTCAGCCATTCATTTGGCTTTGACTCAAAGAACAGAGTCAAAGAGCCAGAGCTGGCCTGACTGCACTCACGCACCAGTGCATCCAGGGGGTAAGAAGGGGGAGTGAAAGAGCACAAAAAGATCGAGAAGGGGACAGGGTGTCTTCTCTCTATCTCTGATGTAGCAGGTCATTCCCAGAAAATACCGACGACATGTTGCTTTTTCCTTAAAACATCACTGCTGTTGCTCTCCTGTCCTCCACGAGGCCCTTCTCCCAGCGCGTAGGCAGCTGCACAGCAGGGCCTGAGGGCAGAGACCTCGGCGGGCGGGAGCCTTCCAGGCCTCCGCTGACCTTGGGCTCTCAGGACTCAGCATGCCGCACTGCAGTCTGGCCAGGAGGCTGCCTCTCCTTGCTCGCCACCTTCCTCCTTCCTGCGCTCTGAGCGCCACTCTCCCTGCCTCTGCCTGGCCTAAGCAGCTTCTCTCGAGCCTCCTCCCTCAAACAGCCAGCCGGGTCCATCCTCGCTCTCTGACTGGAAGTGCTCGGGGAAGGATGTCCCTCCATACCTGCTGCTCCACCAATGGCCTGTTCACCCCCTCTGCCTGCAGCTGTTCTACCAGAGATTCTAGAACCTTCTTCTTCCTGAGTGGGCTCCACACTCAGTCTGGGGCTCTCACTGGATGTCCTTTCCTAGCATGGCCTGGCCTGTCTCCTATCTCACTGAGGCTTTCAACTTTTGTGTTAAGTGCTAGGAACTGAACCTAGGTGTTCTCCTCTGAGCTACGTGCCTACTCCCGGAAGAGGAAGGGAATGGAAAAAAGGAGCCGAGGAATGTAAAAGGAACGCGTGCACAATGTGCTCCCAACGTGCACTAAAGCAATAAATACATTCTAAAACCAAAATAGTTTCATGTATTTATTTAGTCACGTACCTAGTTATTTATGAGACAGGCTTCCATTGAATTGCTAGGTGGCCCAGGCTGAGCTGGAATTCTGAACTCTCCGGCCTCAACCTCCCAGCATGCTGGGGTCACAGACATGCACCACCACACCTGCAGCCGCGTGGTCTGAATTCCCCACTGGCAGGTGCTGGTGCACTTTGGGGTTGGGCTTAGATGCCTTCTTCACCTCTCTCTTTTCCCACCCAAGCTCATGCTTCACAAGCTGGCTCTGCATGGAGTCCTCACCTGACCTCTCCCTCCCTGGCTCCTCCTGTGACATCCTGAGGCCCACACAGACTAGACTGGACCTCAGTCAGGTGTGCGTGTCTACGACGGAACGCTTGCCTTCCGGCCCTTCAGCCCCATGCCGTCCGGTCCACCCTCCAAAGTCAGCGTCATCTTCTTGCACGTGGTCACACAGTAGAAACACTGGGAGATGATGTCCCAAGTCATTTGCCCACACTCCCTGTCTTCGAAGCACCTCACCTGTTTGCTCATTTCTTAGGAAGGCTTCAGCATTTCCATACCTCAGTGAACACCAGCCCTACAGCTTGCGAAGCCAAACCAGGCAACGTTCACTTAGTTACTGCGACACCGTGACCCTGAATGGCCCCACTGTTTTTTTGAGTGGAGAGTACTGAGACTCGAACTCAAGACATTACACTAGCCAGGCAGGAGCTGTGCTATAGACCTAAATCCCCAGCCCCCTCCCCCTCCATGTTCTTGCACTGGGATCAGGAGCTGTGGAAAATGGGTGCAAAGCAACAGGATGTGCAGGCTGCTACTTGTGCAGGGAGTGACCAAGTCTGGCGTCTGCCACCCGGGAGATGGTGCCTCCGGCCAGCTTCCTGTCTTGTCAGCCTGCCTGTGTCACAGCCCTGCACATGGATTTACACTAAAGCACTGCAGAGGAGCCCTAAGAGTGGCCAAAAGGTGCTGGCACCCTGGGGTTCCAGCTGAGCAACTGCCACCCTGCATTTCCTGTGCTCGCAGCTAGACAAATACTCAGTGGATTTATGGAATTCTGGGGCCTGCCGTTAACCCTGGGGTTAAGAGGGTTAACTAAGGGGCCACTGACTGATTCTGTTTTCCCCTCCAAAGAAAAGAATATTGAAAGAATTCAGTCTCTTGCTTTTGTGACTAATTAACGTTGCTTATTAAAACATAAATCGTGAGGTTAAAACCGATATCAGTTGAGCATGGTGGTGTACCCTGCAGTCCCAGCACTCAGGAGGCTGAAGCAGGATCACAGTGGGTTCAAGGCCAGCTTGTGCTACATAATACAACGTAGCCTCAAAAATAAAAAGAAAGAAAGGAAGAGAGGGACAGAGAGACAGAGACAGAGGCAGAGAGAAAAAAGAGAGAGAAGAAAAGAAAGAAGGAAGAAAGGGAAGGAAAAAAGGAAGGGAGGGAGGGAAGAAGGGGACAAATCTGTGCCAGGTATCGTCCCTGGTGGGCAGCACACACTCCGGCAGCGGCTGAGAGGGACGAGTGGGCAGCATTAGGATTGCCCGCTAGGCGTGACGGATTCCACATGCCTGTCTCTGGGAATTTGCACAACGAGCTTGAGGACAACCATGTGCAATCTAGCAGCCATTGTGGAATTCTTATCATGTTTAATGAAATTCTGTATATTTTTTGCTATTTTTTATTGTTTATTTATTTATTTAAGAATTCCCGCCAAATAAACCGGAGGCCCCCAGAGGCTCCAGGAGCGGGCTGGAAGGCCAGACCCAACTGGCCGCATCTTAAGTTTGCCCTGACTTTGCGGCCATCCTTCTACTTGGGAGTGTAATTTTAAGACACTCCTTAACTTACAGCCTACTTATATTTTGCACAAATAATGTCACCAATAGTACTGGAAGGGACAGGAGCTCAGATGGCCAAGGACTCAGGACCGTTTACGGCTTCAGTGCTCTGTGAGCACCATGCTGCCGGCATGATGCTACGCTGCCAACGCCAGCCACGCGACCCAGGTGGCATCTGCATCCTCAGGACAGGCCCGAGGCCCACCTGAAATTCTGTCTGTGAAGACAACACTGAGCAGAGCCTGACAGGAAGGGCTCATCCTCTAGGAGATGCTGAGACAGGGGTGGGAGGTGTATTTCAAAGCTGGATAACAAGTCAGCATGCAAGCTGTTGTCTGCAGAAGATGGCGCGGCTCCTGCCCAGCCCGCGCGCTCCGGCACACGCATCTGTAGCTGGCTGTTCTCATCAAGTGTGCCGCCCCGCACCACTCCCTGCACACCTCCTTCCGCGAGCTCCTTCATTGCGGATACAGTGACGGACGGCGGCTTAGAGTAGGTCTGCTCCTTGCACGTGCAGCCACAGGCGCGCTCTGCCTCAGCTCCAAGATCTCCCTGCCCCGCCTCAGTCCTTCCAGCCCCACTCTTTTCCTGTCTCCTGGGACTCTAACTTCTGTTCTGTGAGCTCCGCTCCTAGGGACCGGAGTCAGCCCCTCCTTTCTGGAATGCACCTTGACCATTAGCTGGCTGACTCCGTGGCCTTCCCATCCCAGATTAACCATCACCTGCACAGGAAGGCCTTGGTCAGCACGACCTGTGCACCAGTGCTCTCTGGCCTGCACACCAGGAACTCTGTCATTTGCTTTGAGTATCATGAATAAAGGTCTGAGTGTGCAGGATGTGGAGGTTTGGGCCAAGCTGCTAAGAACCCGGCCTGACTGGTGCTCCCTCAGGAGCCGCACCCTGTGGGGCTGGCAGGCCACCTGTTACCAGCCAGCAGTGAGGTCAACACACCCTGCTCCACTGTTGGGTTAGCAGTCACAGGGCAGGCTAAGCACGTGGGCCGACACACACGGTGCTCCTTCGAGGAGGGAGGGCTCCAGAAACTTAACACAAGCAATCGGTATTTTCCTTAGACTTCTAGGCTGAGTCTCAATCTCCAGCAGCCAAAATGGCGCGTGGACCGGTGGGGTCCTGCACTCAGTACCTCTGCGCTCCTTCCATAAATAACGCTATGCATAATAGCATTTCTGTAGTACTGGCTGTTTTCCCCCATACAATACTTCTGTGACCACAGAGATAAAATTTTACATCTGGTGAACAAAACAACTAAACCACCCGAGCCTGTGTCCTGTGTCCCGGCCTGCACGACTTCTTTCTCTGAAGTCACCTTATGCACCCATAGTGTTTGGAGCAAGAAGCCAGGTTTGCAGGCTAGGCATCCAGCAGCCTTGTGGAAAGGCCTGGCTGACACAGTCACCTCTGGAGGACGCAGCCCCTGGCTGCAGTGGGTTGCCAGGGCAGGCAAAGGCTCAGGAGGACCAGGGAGAGAACCCTCCCACCCATTCAGGTGGACGTAGGGTGAGGAGCACGAGGATGCTCGATGGAAGGCCAGCCACTTCCCAACTTGCCGCAGCAAGGTGTGAATAGCGAGGACAGTGACTCCTTGCCAAGGTCCTTAGCCTTGGGTGCTGCCAGTGGCCCAGCTGCCCACCTCTTTCCTGTCCCTTCTGTGTGTAAACCCCAGGCACGTTGCACCCCTTTCCCTCCTGGCCACCAGGGAATGTGTGGTCCCACCTCCGGGTTGAATCCCAGGGTCTCACCTGTCTACACCTCTTGCCCACTATCGCTATCGCAGGGTGGCCTGGTGACAACAGGAATCCTCCCCCAGACCCTGCTCTGCCCTTGCCTCTTGGCACGGGGCTGGAGGACTCTGTGCAGAGGCTGTACCCCAGTGCACCCCGCGGTCAGCAGGAAGCTTTGTATGGGTACAACAGAGCCTGGGACGTCAGCCCACAGGACTTCCGTGACCCAGCTCCAGGCCTCCCCGCCCAGCCCTCCACCTGACCCTCAGCTTGCAGTGCCGGCAGCCTGCTCTCAGGGCGGGTTCCTAGAAGCACTTCCAGAAGCCTCTGCTCCCATCCCAGGCTCCCCAGCTCCTGCACGAAGGCCACCTTGGGGATGTGCCCGCCCTGGCGTGGTGTTTCCATGCCAGTCCCCGCGATTCTTCTGCACAGTGCGCCCTTCGCTGTCCACACGCTCCCCTGAGCCCTCACGCACTAGCCTCCTGCCCAGAGCCTCCGCCTCCCTCTGCCCATCTCTGCCAGAGAAACAGGCTCTGGGCACAGGGGTCTTGCTGTCTTACTCCTGCTGGGACTCCAGGTCCATGCAGCCCCTGGAGTCCACTGCGGGAGTATCTACCGGATGGACCGCTGGACAGCAAGTGGGATCCAGAACTTCAGAGTCAGGGCTTGCGGCACCGCTATAGTACTGCTACTACTACTACTACTACTACTACTACTACTACTACTATCTTTAATTTGCCTACATTTTAGAGTTTTATCTGCATGAGTTCACCTTGGCCTCACAGGATGACTGCCTCCTCGTGGGGCTGGCGCACCTGCGCACCTCTCATTGGCTCTCGGAGCTTCTTCCCTTGCCTCTCTGTCCCTCTTGCTCCCTTCCCGTCTGCAAAAGATCCATTTCTTTATTCTCTTTTACTTTGCTCTTGAATGTACTTATACTTTGGGTTTCTTATGTAGGGGAAATCGTGTGATGCTTCAGCTTGTGTGTCTCCTTTGTGTCACCTGTGGCCTCAAGAGACAGCCACTGCACCCCGACGGCTAGCCAGAGCTCGCCCAGGCTGCTGGCTCGGGCAGTCAGCTCAGGCCCAGGGAAGCCGAATGACTGCAGAGCACAGGCAGCCCGCGATGAGCTTGCTCGCTGTGTCCGAGAACCACTCACAGACAGGCTCAGCGAGTGCGGCCCAGAGTCGCCAGGAGTAGGCTGAGCGCACCCGGCTGCCTTCCCATCACACCAGCTCTGCTGTGGAGGCCAGGTGACCAGATTGGCCTCTTGCAGAGCCCCGGACAAGCCAAGGATGTGAACCCAGATAGGAAATACCATCTTTCTCCAGCAACCTGGCTTCTGACAGCCCAGGACACCTTGGTCACATCGTGTGCTGTCTATGGAATCTACACAGTCCATGGAAAGGGCTCGCTGTCCCTCGATTCCAGGAAGAACCCTCACAAAGAAAAGACGCTACTCACCAGGATGAAGACGGTGAAAAATATGACCACGATGGCAGCTGTGATGAACAGCTTCTTCCGGGGGAACACGGCGGCAGGCAGCAGGAACACCAGCGCAAAGCAGATGGCCCCCCGCAGGCCGCCATAGGCGATGATGAACTGGTCCTTGAAGGTCAGGGGGATGGTTCGGAACCAGTTGATGACCTGGGTCAGCACAAAGACACCTGGGCAGAAACGAACCCAGAAGGAAACAGCCTGTGAGGGCAGGCCATGCGAGGGCTCCACCCGCTTCTGCCCTCCTGGGTGGGGCCGGGTCTGTGAGGGCGTCCCAAGCCTGGGGTCCGGTGGTACTGGCAGCGCCTGGTGTCTGCTGTCACTACCTCGGGATAACGGGTGAGGCCAGGAGGAGGGACTGGATTTGCGGCCGAAGGAAGGGAAGAAGATGTGTGGAAGAGAAGACAGAGGGAGGAGAAGAAGAGGAAGAGAAAGGAGATGGAGGAGAAGAGGAGGCAAGAGGAAGAAAGGAGAAAACGGAAAGAATCAAGAGAAAAGAGAAGAAAGAAAGGAAAGGAGGAAGAGGGAGGAGAGGAGTACAGTGGAGGAAGAAGCAGCCTCAGAGGAAGAAGCAGCCTCAGAGGAAGAAGCAGGAATAAAGACGTCGCAGCAGCCGCAGCCAAAGGCTGGACGGCAAGGAAGCCAGGCCTCGTGGCCGGGGCCGGAAGTGACGCGTGCGTGCGTGCGTGCGTGCGTGCGTGCGTGTGTGCGTGCATGCGGCCACTCACCCAGTGCCCGCCAGATGAGGCAGAAGGCCAGCGTGAAGCAGACGAAGGCCCAGTTCCACTCGTGGTTCTTCCCGATGGTGGACACGCCCATGAAGATGAAGATGAGGGTCTCGCTGACGCTGCTCAGCATCTTCATGAAGTACTTGATAGTGGTGTAGGACTTCTGGGACACGTTTTCTTCCACGTACTTGTTCATGGTCATTGCGCATGCAGTGATCCTGGAGGGAAGACATCGCTTCCATGGAGACACGGGATCCCACCCGGAACACGACACCGGGCTCCCAGGCGAGCGAGGACCCCAGGCTGCCCTAGGCCGTGCATTGCTTGCTGACCTTTGCTCGTGGTGTGACTTGCATACAGACCTTGGGTCCTTGCTATCAGAGAGCTGCACCAGCTCCTGGGTCCCCCCACCCCTAATCCTCCCTGCC